>BLSH010438291.1:90691-120228 GCA_018402905.1 Glandirana rugosa | reverse complement strand
CACTCTCTCTCTCTCTCCCTCTCTCCTCTCTCTCTCCTCTCTCTCTCTCCCTCTCTCTCGCTCTCTCTCCCTTTCTCACCTCTCTCTCTCCCTCTCCCGCTCTCTCCTGAAAAGTCTGTCTAAACATCTGTTTAGCAGCTGCAGTGTACATGAGGCCTTATAATCATAGCCCAAAATAGTTTTATACTGGTGCCTTAACGACCAATGCTGTATGTCAATAATGTTGTCATGCACCGGTACTTTTCTATACTGTATTATATGGTTTTATATCTGTATGGTTTTTAACCTTAATAAAAAAAACAATTGGAAAAGAAAAAAACAACATAGGCTTATCTATAACACACAAACAATTAAGAAATGGTAATATAAAAACAACAGGAACAAAGAACATTAAATATTGGGTTTTCATTTGTTAAAACTGGAGAGTGCATAATCTGTTGCAGTTCTGCATTGTAGCCAATCAGCTTCTAATTTCAGCTTGTTTAACCACCTTCCGCCCCTGCTATAGCCGAAAGACGGCTACAGCGCAGGCTCACATTGCCAAAGGGAGTCTATGGACGTACTTCTGTGATTGCGCTGCCCAGCGGCACAGATCCATGATCCCTGTGTCCTACAGACACAGCTGATCACAGATCGGGGTAAAGAGCCGACTACAGTGGCTCTTTACCATGTGACCAACTGTGTCCAATCACAGCTGATCACAATGTAAACAGGATTTGCCGGTTATCGGCATTCCTCTAGAAGAGAGCCGATATATGACAAATCCACACAGGTGGCATCTACACTGATCATCAGTGTCCTGATGATCACTGTAGCCCTGACAGTGCCCGCAAGTACTGCCAATCTATGCCCATCAGTGCTGCCAATCAGTGCCCACCAGTGTTGCCTGTCAGTGCCCATCGGTGGTGCCTGTCAGTGCCCATCAGTGGTGCCTGTCAGTGCCCATCAGTGATGGCTATCAGTGCAGCCTGATTAGTGGCACCTCATTAGTGCAGCCTATCAGTGTGCATCAGTGAAGGAGAAAAATTACTTATTTAGAAAATTTTATAACAGAAACTAAGAAAAATAGCTTTTTTTTAAAAATTTTTTCATTCGTTTAACAAAAAAATAAAAAAACACAGTGGTGATAAAATACCACCAAAAGAAAGCTTTACCTGTCTCAAAAAAATTATATCAATTTTGTTTGGGTATAGTGTTGCATGACCACACAATTGTCATTCAAATTGTAACAGTGCTGAAATCTGAAAATTGGCCAGGGCAGGAAGGGGGTGAAAGTGCCCAGTAGGCAAGTGGTTAATTAAGCTTTGACAAAAAGAACATCTGAAAGCTAATTGGTTTCTATGCAGAGATGCACCAGAGTTTGCACTCTCCAATTTTAGTAAATCAACCCCATGGTGCCCTCAAGACAGGTCACGGGGACCAACCTCCGTATTTGAAATACAAGCTGGTAATGTGTCTAGGAGCATTTCACCCTGTGAAATGGCACAATGAATACAGTAATATAGGGTAAAAACATAAATTGGATCTCATATGCAGGGTCCGCCTGTCACCTCTACATACTGGCGGGGGCTGACCCAATTCAAGAGACATAGAGGAAAAAAGCATGGGAAAGGAGTATGAGGGGATGTCAGAATTCAAAGTACGCATTACAGTGGGCACCCGGGAACTCATGTGCTGATCCGTCTGCGTGGGGTGATCAATGAAAGGGTCGCCCTCTATAATTTCAGGTCCAGAATGCCCCCTACTCCAGGCCGGGGTACAGTTGGCTAGGTCAGCTGTATAGTCTGTCGAGAAAGTCAAACCAGTAACCATTTACGCCTTTACAGTATCATTCTTCATTATGGCTGGAAAACGCCAGTAGTTCTTTCATAAAGTATTTGTTTTTTTGTATATTTTTTCAGCAAAAAGAATGTCACATACGCTGCTTCAGAAATTACTAAAGCTCTCTAAAGCTTCGTTCAGATATCTGTGATTCAGGATTGTGTTTGTGTTCTGGCATCGTGCAAAATCATGCGTTACACTGTATTGTGCACAGCAATTATTTTTTAATGGCACCTCAGCACACCAAGCTATCACACATACATTTATTAGGTGTGGGTAGAATAAGCTTCTCTGAAGATGAAGAGGAGGGTTTGGGTTTCAGGGATTGTCTAAAAGCTAGCAGGGTAGGAGATACTCGGACATGTTGGGGTAAGGAGTTCCATAGCATTTGGAGAGGCTCTGGAAAAGTCCTGGAGGTGAGCAAAGGAGGAGGTGACAAGGGAGCTAGAGAGTAGGAGGTCTTGAGAGGAACGAAGAGAACAATTAGGTTGGTATTTCGAGACTAGGCTGGGGATGTAGCTGGGGGCTAAATTGTGGATGGCTTTGTAGGTTGTTGTGAGTATTTTGAATTGAATTTGTTGGGTGAGCGGAAGCCAGTGGAGGGATTGACAGAGAGGAGTAGCAGACACAGAGCGATTGGTAAGGTGGATGAGTCTGGCAGCAGCATTCATGATGGATTGAAGGGGGGATAGCCTGTGTAGAGGTAAGCCATTGAGAAGCGAGTTGCAGTAGTCGAGGCAAGAGATGACCAGAGAGTGAATTAAGAGCTTTGTTGTGTCATTGGTTTGAAAGGGGCGTATTTTTGAGATGTTGCGGAGGTTGAGGCGGCAGGATTTGGACAGTTATTGGATGTGGGGCTTAAAGGAGAGTTCAGAGTCCATGACTACGCCTAGGACCTTGGCATGTGGGGATGGGCTGATAGTTGTGCCATCGATTATGACAGAGAGATTGGGGGAAGGGGCACGTGGGGGAGGAAAAATTATAAGTTCGGTTTTGGATAGATTAAGTTTGAGGTAGTGGTGTGACATACAGACCGATATATCTTTTAGTAAATTAGTGATACGTGAGGTGACTGAGGGAGTGAGCTGAGGGGTAGAGAGATTGATTTGGGTGTCATCAGCATACAGATGGTATTGGAAGCCATGGGAAGCTACCAGCTGACCCAGTGAGGAGGTGTAGATTGAAAACAGGAGAGGCCCAAGAACAGAACCTTGGGGGACCCCAATGGAGAAAGGAAGAGGAGAGGAGGAAGTAAAGTTGTAAGTAACGCTAAAGGTACGATTAGATAAGTAGGAAGAGAACCATCAAGGAGCACAGTCACGGAGACCAGTGGCATGGAGTTTTTGGAGGAGGAGGGGGTGGTCAACCGTATCAAAGGCAGCAGAAAGGTCCAAGAGTAGGAATACAGAATAGTGTCCATTGGTTTTGGCTGTTAGTAGATTAGTAGAAGGTGATATTACCGCGCTTAGGCTAAAAATTGGGGTGAAAGGAGTGAGCAGCCACACACAACGACCAAACCAATCGCAAATAACAGATAAAAATGTGGAGAGTGGCGCTAAACTCGAAGAACAACAATTTATCTAAATGTGAGTTAGATAGGAATTACGTAAATAGCATATATGTGATAATTGTCAAAGCATAGTTGTCGCCATAGTGTAAAAATCTCTATGATGAGGGGGCTGTTTTATTTGTAATAAAAAAAAATTAAAACTACATAAGCTTATAGATGAAAGTACAAACAAGTAATAATGGCTAACGCAGCAATCCAGGGTCAGCAGCGCCCGGCGCGTTTCGTGTTAATACACGTCGTCTGGGGGCCTTAGTAGATTGTTTGTTAGTTTTAGAAGAGCAGGTTCTGTGGAATGTTGAGGACAAAATCCAGACTGAAGGGGATCAAGAAGGCTATTCTCGGCAAGGTGGTTGTTCACTCGGTTGTAGACTAGACGTTCAAGGAGTTTGGATAAAAAGGGGAGCAAGGAGATGGGACGTAGGTTGTTAGGATTGGTTGGGTCCAGTGAAGGCTTTTTAAGTATGGGGCTAACTAATGCATGTTTTGAAATATAACCTTCCTACACCTCTGACATTTTTTATATTTGCTAACTGAACATTTCTGTAAGGAGATTGGGCAGTGTAGCGGCTCAGTGGCTAGTACTTCTGTCTTGCAGCACCGGGATCCATGATTCAAATCCCAGCCAGGAATTAGTGCAGAGACACATTGGTTGCCTTTAGGGCTCATGTGCACTGCAACTTGTAAACAACGGTTTTTCAGGCTTTGGGCATTTTTTTTTCCTGATGTCCCTGAACCCTCCTCTATGTTATCATATGTGTCCATGTACACATTGGTGTTGATTTACTAAAACTGGAGAGTGCAAAATCTGGTGCAGCAGTGCATGGTAGCCAATCAGCTTCTAACTTCAGCTTGTTCAATTAAGCTTTGAAAAAAAACGCGGAAGCTAATAGCGGTTTCTTTGCACCAGAGTTGCACCAGAGTTTGCACTCTCCAGTTTCAGTAAATCAACCCCATAGGCTTTTAGAGGAGTTTACGGCAGGGGCATTTAGAGGCAGTATTCTGAACAAACCAATTCAGGAGAGGAACTTTTGGGCATAAAAAAGTCAAATGTGTCTAAATGCATGCCATGTATGCAGGAAGTTCCATGTGACCTTGACCCTACAGAGAGAGATAGACACCATGGCTAGGGACGTGAGCCAGTCTCAGCTGATTGCAGCCATCGAAATGCATCTCAAAATTCGGGACAAACCCATCCCAAATATGCATATCTAAGCAGAATATATGGGATAAAATTTGTCGGAGCCTGACAGAGGATTGGGAGGCTCTTATACGCAGGCAGAAGGAGTGACATAAGTGCATATGTCTACATGATTTTATGTTTATCAAAAGTATGTATGATTATGTTCCCCTTTTTGTGTGTGTGTTCTCTTTTCAGTTTAAATCCAGACAAGCTGGAATAGCCTCCAGGACCATTTACGGAGAGAAACTATAAAAAGGAGATGGAAGCACATGGAGCATCTAGAGTGGAGCCCCAAGCACTTATAAGGCACAACCTACAGTCAGGTCCATAAATATTGGGACATCGACACAATTCTAATCTTTTTGGCTATATACACCACCACAATGGATTTGAGGGTATTTACATCCAAATCAGGTGAACGGAGGTAGGAATTACAACAGTTTGTATTTGTGCCTCCCACTTTTTAAGGGACCAAAAATAATGGGACAGATTAACAATCATAAATCAAACTTTCACTTTTTAATACTTGGTTACAAAGCCAAAAAGATTAGAATTGTGTTCCCAATGTCCCAATATTTATGGACCTGACTACATGTCGGAGGAGCTTTCTTTCCTGAGGGATTCCACGGCGTCTGGAGAGTATATTGATATTTCATTTATTTTACTTGGGGGGGGGGATCCGGCAGTGCATTTTATTTGTTTTCTTAATTTTGCTATTTTTATCAATTTTAATAAGAACTTTTTTTTTTATGTTTTTTTTTTTTCATTTTACAATTTTCCCAAAAAAGTAAAAAAATAAATAAATAAAATAACTACTTTGTTCTGTTCAATTATTTTTATTGGTTTCACAAGATAGCACATAACAAGTCAATGCAAAACACATAGAGCCTGAATAGGACATGCAGGCCAGTGATACCATAGTGATCAGACATTACCAGGTGCAGACAGTATAGTACAAGAAAGAATGGCCAATATATGACCGCAGGGCCCTTGCACAGTGTCAACCGGCATGCAATTAAGAGGTGAGAGAGAAAAAGATGTGAGTTGAAAGAGAAAGAAGAATGGGGGGGGGGGGGGTTAAGGGAAGGTGAGGTGGTCAAAGGGGGAGGAGCATTGGAGAAGGCGTAATGGTATCTCTCCATCACTGGTTAAGTAGAATGACTGTTCACAGGTCTAGAAGGCAGCAATCAAAGTCTGCAGGCATACATTTCAAAATCCATTGATCCCAGGTTTTATGAAAGGTGCACACGGTGTCGGTGAGTTTAGAAGTCAATTTATTGTTCATGAGCATCCAATGCATCTTAGATCTGACCACTTACAGAAAGAGAGTGTTCATCAGCCACAATCTGGCTATAATTTGTTTGGTGACTGTGAGTATATCAAATTTGAAAATTGTGTGCAGCATATCATGGGCCTGGGCCCATTAGGTTTGGACAGTTGGTAAGCTCCATCATATGTGTGTGCAAGTGCCTAGTTCAGAACAGCCCTGAAAACAGGTCCTGGCATATACAGTATACATACATATACAGTATCTCACAAAAGTGAGTACACCCTTCACATTTTTGTAAATATTTTATTCTATCTTTTCATGTGACAACACTGAAGAAATTACGCTTTGCTACAATGTAAAGTAGTGAGTGTGCAGCTTGTATAAGAGTCGGTTCACAGAGGGGCGATCCGACTTCAGGCACGACTTTGTAGGTGATTTGAACAAGACTTCAAGGTGACTTCAGCGGGACTTCAGTGTGACTTTGGGCGACTTACAACATGACTTAAAGCGACCTCTATGACAGGCGACTTTCAGAGAATACAGCTCTTCTGACATCATTCTTTTTACCTGAGTAAATTCTTTTCTTTTTCCTGTGAAGCCGCTTCAATATAGATGGGGATCTGACTTGGAGGCGACTTCCATTGAATTCTATGGGCACAAGTCTTCCATTGAATTCTATGGGCACAAGTCGGATAGAAGTCGCCTAGGATTAGTACAGGAACCTTTTCTGAAGTCGGAGCGACTTCAGTAGTGTACATTAACCGGTTCCCAACTGGCTCGCGTACATTTATTGCTGCCGTCTATAAATGGCGGCTCACATGTGCGCAGTAGCGGGAACGCGCCGCCGTCGGCGCTCTCGTGCCCACCGCACTCTGCAGAATTGTGGTCGCAGCTCGGGCGGACTCGATCTCTGCCGGCGAGCCGCGATTGCTTGACAGAGCAGAAAAATCAGCAGTCCCCCGCTCTGTCAGGCAGCTTGTCAGAGATCTACTGAGCCCTGTACTCAGGATTAGTTATATCTCTGGTGCCCCTGCCAACCCAGCCCCCTCACAGTTAGAACACACCCAGGGAACACAGATAACCCCTAGATCGCCCCCCCCCCCCAAGTTAACCCCTTCACTGCCAATGACATTTACACAGCAATCAGTGGATATTTATATTTCTGATCGCAGTATAAATGTCATTGGTCCCAAAAAAGTTTCAAAAATGTCCGACATGTCCACCCCAATATCATAGTTCCGATAAAAATCACAGATCGCCGCCATTACTAGTAAAAACACCAGAAATGAATTCTCATGGTTTGTAACTTTTGCGCAAACCAAACAATAAACGGCGATTGCGGTTTTACCAAAAAATGAGGAAGAATATAAATCGGCTAAAAACGATGAATAAATTAGTTTTTTTATATATTTTTTTTTTGGATATGTATTATAGCAAAAAGTAAGAAATATTGTTTTTTTGCAAAATTGTCGCTCTTCTTTTGTTTATAGCGGTGGTCAGAAATGACGCAGAGGTGATCAAATACAACCAAAAGAAAGCTCTATTTGTGGGAAAAAAGGATGCAAATTTCGTTTGGGTACAACGTCGCACGACCGTGCAATTGTCAGTTAAAGCGACGCAGTGTTGAATCTCAAAAAGTCCTAACTTTTTGCTCAAATGTAAATAAAAGCTGATAAATGTTTGTTTTCCACAATAATGCCTCTTGTACATCGTCTTATTATCTTTTGGGAGACACCTATGTCATTTCCCGTCAAAAAATTACTTGCTGGTTGAATAAAAGTAACTTTAAGTCAAAATTTGCCAGGGGTATGAATAACTATGGGCAGCACTGTATATATATATATATATATATATATATATATATATATATATATATATATACCATTTTGCTCATAAGTTTACACACCCTGGCAGAATTTCTTGGCCATTTTTCTGAAAATATGAATGAGAACACAAAAACATTTCTTTCACTCACGGTTAGCGTTTGGCTGAAGCCATTTACTATCAATCAACTGTGTTTACTCTTTTTTAATCATAATGACAACAGAAACTACCCAAATGATCCTGATCAAAAGTTTATACACTCCAGTTTTTAATATTGTGTATTGCCCCATTTAACATCAATGATAGCTTGAAGTATTTTGTGGTATTTGTGGATGAGGCTCTTTATCTTCTCAGATAGTAAAGCTGCCCATTCCTCTTGGTGAAAAGCCCCAAGTTCCTGGAAATTCTTGGGCAGTCTTGCATGAACTGCACGTTTGAGATCTCCCCAGAGTGGCTCAATGATATTGAGGTCAGGAGACTGAGATGGCCACTCCAGAACCTTCAATTCATTCTGCTGTAGCCAATGACAGGTCAACTTGGCCTTGTGTTTAGGATCATTGTCATGTTGGAATGTCCAAGTATGTCCCATGCGCAGCTTCCTGGCTGATGAATGCAAATGTCCCTCCAGTATTTTTTTTAATAACATACTGCATTCATCTTGCCATCAATTTTGACAAAATTTCCTGTGCCTTTGTAGCTCGCATATCCCCAAACCATCAGCGATCCACCTCCGTGTTTCACAGTGCTTGTTGCCTCCTCTTCAAATGTAGAATTTATAGTTGTGGCCAAAAAGCTCAATTTTGGTCTCGTCACTCCAAATGACTTTGTGCCAGAAGGTTTGAGGCTTGTCTCTGTGCTGTTTGGCTTATTGTAAGTAGGATACTTTGTGGCATTTGCGTAGTAATGACTTTCTTCTGGCGACTCGACCATGCAGCCCATCTTTCTTCAAGTGCCTCCTTATTGTGCAGCTTGAAACAGCCACACCACATGTTTTCAGAGAGTCCTGAAGGTATTTGTGGGTTTTTCTTTGCATCCCGACCAATTTTCCTGGCAGTTGTGGCTGAAATCTTAGTTGGTCTACCTGATAGTTGTTTGGTTTCAACAGAATCCCTAATTTTCCACTTCTTGATTAGAGTTTGAACACTGCTGATTGGCATTCTCAATTCGTTGGATATCTTTATATATCCATTTCCTGTTTAATACAGTTCAACTACCTTTTCCCGTGGATCCTTTGACAATTCTTTTGCTTTCCCCATGACTCAGAATCCAGAAACGGCAGGGCAACACTGGATGAAAGATGCAAGGGTTGGTCAGGAGTCCAGAAAGTCATTGACATTTTATACACACACACTCTAATTACAAGCAAACAGATCACAGGTGATCTGTCAACTTCTGTGCATGTTATCAGGCCAAAATCACCAGGGTATGTAAACTTTTGATCACGGTCATTTGGGTAGATTCTGTTGTCATTATGATTTAAAAAGAGTAAACACAGTTGGTTGATAATAAATGGCTTCAGCCAAACACTAATTATGAGTGAAAGAAATGTTTTTGTGTTATCATTCATATTCTCTGAAAAATGGCCAAGAAATCATAAATTCTGCCAGGGTATGTAAACTTATGAGCACACCTGTATATACGGTTGTGCTCAGAAGTTTACATACCCTGGCAGAATTTATGATTTCTTGGCCATTTTTCAGAGAATATGAATAACACAAAAACATTTCATTCACGTATGGTTAGTGTTTGACTGAAGCCATTTATTATCAATCAACTGTTTTTACTCTTTTTAAATCATAATGACAACAAAAACTACCCAAATGACCCTGATCAAAAGTTTACATACCCCAGTTCTTAAAGAGGAAGTAAACCCTGATGGGTTCACTTCCTCTATTTTCCCCTGCAAAGTAGAAGCATAATGGGCTACTATGCATCGCATAGTAGCCCATTATGTGTCACTTACCTGCAAACGAAGCCTGCGATGTCCAGCGATATCCCCTGTGCAGGCAGCGTCCATCTTCAGCCCCTCTTCCTTCCGGGGCTGCGACTCTGGCTCTGTGACTGGCCGGAGTAGTGTGACGTCACTCCTGAGCATGCGCGCGGGAGCCGCCAGTCAGGGTGCGAACGAAGTGAAGAAATGGTACAGAGGCTGCTTCTTCACTGCGCATGTGTCGAATCACGTCGGCAATGTTAGTACACTGTATATCTCCTAAACCATGCAGGTTTAGGAGATATGCAGAGCACCTACAGGTAAGCTTTATTATAGGCTTACCTGTAGGCTAAAGTGGTTGTCATGGGTTGACAACCACTTTAATACCGTGTATTGCCCCCTTTAACATCAATGACAGCTTGAAGTCTTTTGTGGTATTTGTGTATGAGGTGGGAGCGTGACCGGAAGTGGGATGTGAGCGGACGCTTTTCGTTTGAGCTCCGGGGAGAACTTTTAACAATCCTGCCTAATCCTGCGAATCTGCTTGCTCAATAAACGATTCTCCACTACCCTGTTGCAGCCTAGACGGAGGGGCAACTAAACCAAGCCATATCGTGTCCCACAGTGGATGGGTCAGCGGAGAAAGAAGCAACCGCTGCCCAGACCATCCGGCATGACCACGAGATCCCAAGATGGCCGCTCCTCCCCGGCCCCGCGCCCGTCTCCTGCTTCCACTCCCGAGTTGTTCGGGGACGAGATGGAGCCTTCCCAGCCCTCTGGTGTAATGGGTCCAGATCCACCAGAGGCCCCATCACAAGGTGCATCAGCAGTCGGAGCACAGGGGGAGCAACGGGACCTCGCGCTGGCAGATGTGATGGCCGCCATTAAGGTAAACCATGCGGTCCTACTGGGGAAGGTGGAGGAGATAAAACTGGACTTTGCTATACTAAGACCTGGTGTCTGGAAGATCAGAGAGAGGGTGGGGGAGAGGGAGAATCGGATCAGCACCCTAGAAGACACAGTTAACCCCTTACCCCACAAAATGGCGGCCTACCACAATAAACTCCAGACCCTGGAAGAAAAAACAGATGACATCGAAAATAGACTCCACAGGAATAACTTGCGTGTGGTAGGCCTACCAAAAAAAGTAGAGGGCCCCAACCCTGCGGCCTTCCTAGAAAGCTGGCTGGTACAGGAGTTAGGTAGAGAGTGTTTCTCTCCCTGCTTTGTTATAGAGCGGGCTCATAGGATCCCCGGGACACCCCCCGCGGCCAATGATCCTGCGTCTTTTAAACTACAGGGACAGGGATGTGGCCCTCCGGGTGGCCAGAAACAAGGACTGTCTTCGTATTAATAACGCAGTGGTCTCCCTGTTCCCGGACTACTCGGCACCAGTCAGGAAACAGCGGGCGCAGTTCCAGGCAGTCAAACAGAAGCTGAGGGAACATGCTCTCCCATATGCCATGCTGTTCCCGGCACGCCTGAGAGTTACTCATCAAGGACAGACACACTTTTTTACTACACGGAGAACGCCCTGTCCTGGCTGGATTCCATCCGCCACTCCCTGAGATCATCTTCCTCTCCAGCTCCAACTTGAATTACATCTCCAAGAGCCCCGGATCTGATCGTGTAGGAGACTAGAATCCCCACATTCTCAACCTTCAACCTGACTGATGAGATGTTCACAGATACCTGGACCTCTCCACATATCGGTACACTCGCCTCCCGGCTGTTTCTTGAACTAAGCGAGCAGTTTCCCTTTCATTTTTCTCCCTTGCAGGGAGCAGTTCTCCCCTTTAAGGACTCATATTATTTTTAGTCAGTTTGTTATATTTCTTGACTGAGGTCACAGTACCTATTGGTTTTTTCTTGATCAGGGAATAAGCCCGCTCTGAGTTTTAATGAGTTGGGCAGGGGGACTGATCCCACTGTTACAGGGATCTCTGTTCTTTTTTGACTTTTATTTTTGGAATTTTCTAGGGGTCGAAACTCCCCATTGGGGTTTTTTTAATGTTTGTTGCTCCATGTTGTTGAATGGTTGAATGTGTGTGTCATGAATGTGGCTTGTATGATATTATGTTCTCTCTGCAGATATATGATAAGACCAGATGAGGCCGCCACTGGGGCAAGGTTTAAGGAATTGTTATTATCCTATGTTTTATGTACTATCTTTAGCTATGGCTAAGGTGACTCTGATTTCTTGGAATGTACGGGGGCTGAATTCCAAATTTAAGCGTGCAAAACTATTTGAGTACCTTAGAGCATATCAGCCTCATATATTATGTCCCCAAGAGACACACCAGACGGGCTCTAAGGTACTGGCCCTCAAAAAACACTGTGTGACATGGGCTGTGCACGATACCTACTCTAACTTCGCTAGAGGGGTCTCTATACTAGTTCGTAGAAACCTCCCCTTTGTGTGTGAACAGGTTATCTCTGACCCACAGGGGAAATATGTCACCTTACTGGCAACTATACATGCTACACTAATTGTGTTGGTGGGGATTTATGCCCCCCCAGCCATGGTGCAGGTAACCCTGACAGAGATTTCACTTGGTCTGGCTGGGCTCCCTCACTGCCCAATTCTCCATTTTGGGGACTTCAATGTGGTGATGGACCCTGTGCTGGATAGACTGAGGCCCGTTCAGGGGAACAGCAAGGTCTTGCGTGAATGGTGTGCTGCTTACAATTTCTTAGATATATGGCGTCTGAAGTCATATAGCGACCCACCGAGTGGAAACCCGTAGGCTCACACTGGCGTTGGAATAGGCCCTGAGTACAGCAAAAGCGGAGTATATAAAATCCCCTTCCCCCTCCACTCAGTCAGCGGTGGTGACGGCTCATAGGGCCCTCCAACTGCACTTAGTGGAGGAAAAAAAAAAAAAACAATTGTATTTGGCCGCCCGACTCCATGACCACGGGGGGGAAAAATGGGAAAATGCTAGAGTATCTGGCTCGTATAGTCTCCCCTGATGTTGCAATACCGGCCATAAAACTACAGAATGGAGAGTTTTCCACTGACCCTATTTCTATTAATAATGCATTTGCCAAGTACTATCAAGACCTATATACAGACGCAGGGGACCCACCGGAGGATACTTTTATGTCTTTCTTTGACCCTTTATGTATCCCTCACTTGACAGATGAGAATAGACGACTCTTAGACAAACCCCTGTCGACAGAGGAGATCACGCTTGCTATTCGTTCACTCCCGCCTAATAAGACGCCGGGCTTGGATGGGCTCCCAGCGGAATGGTATCAAATATATGAGGAACTACTGACTCCCTACTTATTAAAATTATATAATGGTGCAAAGGAACAGGGAAGCCTGCCCCCATCCCTGATGGAAGCACTTATTGTGGTGATCCCAAAACCGGGTAAGGAATTAACACTATGTGACTCATATCGCCCTATCTCCTTGTTGTCTTGTGACATCAAGATATTAGCTAAATTACTGGCCCTTAGATTGAATAAGGTAATCGTGTCCGTGGTGGGACCAGATCAATCAGGTTTTATGCCTGGTAGAAGTACTTTTGATAATATCAGACGCCTATATTTGCATATTAACGGGGCGGCACGCCATGAACGCAGTGGTCTAGTCCTGGCCTTAGATATTAGAAAGGCCTTTGATACGGTTAAATGGTCTTTTTTGTGGGAGACATTGTCCAGGTTTGGATTTGGAGACACTTTTATTCAATAGGTCCGCCTCTTGTATACCAACCCTTGTGCTAGAGTTCGCACAAATAAAGATGTGTCCCCGATTTTTTCCCTCCGGCGGGGTACTCACCAGGGGTGCCCCCTCTCTCCCCTTCTTTTTGCTCTGGTGGTGGAGATGCTAGCCATCTCCATTAGACAGACCTCGGAGGTGGGGGGATCCGGTGGGGCCCGCTGGAGGAAAAGATATTGTTATATGCGGACGATGCCTTAGTCTACCTAGATGGGACGGAGGACTTGTTCCGGGTCTCATGGGGGTGGTGGAGGAATTCGGAGCAGCCTCGGGTCTTGAGGTCAGTTGGGACAAGTCTGTGGCCTTCCCTGTAGGCCCTCTGAGGGACTATACTTTTTTACAAACCTCCCGCTTACAGATCTCCCAGACCTTCAAATGTCTTGGTGTCAATATCACTGCAGACTTTTCACGGTACGAGCCCCTCAATATCTCCCCAGTTGTGTCTCAGATGGAATTGCGGCTCCGTGCCTGGATGTCCTTACCCCTAAACTTAATTGGCAGAATTAACATATTGAAGATGATTTTTCTTCCCAAATTATTATATCTCTTACGTGCCTCCCCAATCTTCCTCCCTAAATGCTTATTTCATCAGATTGACATCTTGATGTTCCGCTTTATTTGGAATAACGTACACCCGCGGATGGCCAGGTCGTCTCTCCAGGCTTCTGCCGCGAGGGGTGGTCTGGCCTGCCCGGATTTCTATAATTATTTTCTGGCCTCCCAGTTAGCATATATACACAACTGGTTTCAGTTGGGGGCTCCTGCTCCCTCTACTGCCCTCTTGGGGCCATGGTGGGGGGCCTGCTCGGGCTTAAGGATGTGGTGTTTTGCCGGAAACCATCCTCCTGCAGCAGGCTCTCCCCCATGGATGTGGGGTTCTTGACGTGGATAGCGGTGGGGAAAAAACTATAGGATGCCGATACATCCTTCCCCAAAAATGCCCCACTGTGGCACAACGCCAACTTTAGGGAGCTGTACCAACATCCTGATACCTCGTGCTGGATAACTAGGGGAATTTTATATGTGGACCAGGTGTATGAGGGGGGTAATTTTATTTCGTTTGATATGTTAAAAGAACGGACAAATATAAACAATACGTTTTTCTTTAAATATCTCTTACTGCGACACGCAGTCCAAGCGCAATTTGGAGGGCGGAGAGTGGAGCTGGTGGTGACCCCTCTGGAGAGGGTTATGACTGATCCATATCTGGATAAGCTGGTAACCACGCTGTATGGTGTTCTGCAGGCAGTTGCCCCCCATCCATTTGCGGCCTCCTGCATGAGATGGAAGGAATATATCCCTGATCTTGCGGACGATAGTTGGGAGAAGGTCACTGATTCATGCATGCAGGACATCATTAGCACGGCAGATAAACTCATACACTTCAAATTTATTCATCAGCTGCACTATACTCCTGCCAGATTGAATAAGATGGGAACCACGGAGTCCGCTTCATGCCCTAGGTGTGGAGAGGTCTCTGCCAATGTAATGCATATGTTCTGGTCATGTCCGGGCTTAGTACAATTCTGGTCTGAACTATTTGACATGCACAAATTTTGATCTTGCGGCCCCCAGGACCCCAGAGGTGGCCCTCCTGGGGGTGATGGATGACTTTGTACCCAGGGTACATAAACGCATTATGTTTCCTTTGATCTTTTTCTATGCAAAAAAGACGTTATTACTTCATTGGAGGACACAGACTGCTCCCACCCTCGCTTATCTATGTCCTTTGATAAATCAAGTACTACCGATCTATAAAGTTATTTACAAGGGTAGGGGATGTGCTAAAAAAATTGCCAAAGTCTGGCAAGCATGGCTTGACAGCTCGGTTACAGGGTCAGCAGACTTGATATCTTCACAGGTATCCTCACAGGTGGCGGTTCGCTATCTCTCCTAAGATCTGCAGAGAGTATGCTAGAATGCATGATTGTGTGATTGGATGGTTGAATGGCGTATGAATGTTGTATGAGTTGGATACAGTCTTTGGAGCTAGAGCTGGGTTGAATAAGACAGAGGGAATGGGAGGGGGGGAGTTTGTTGTGTTTTGTTTGTTTATTCAAATTGTGCTTATTTTAAGAGTGCGTATTCATGAGGTGTCAGGCTTTGCCGATGTGATAACCACTTTGACACTGGATCATATGGGCTCTGCGTAGCCTGCCACTATGCCATGAATGCCAATGGCACTCATATACATAGATCTATGTAAATGTTTTGTGTAGTATTGAAAAATGTAACATAAACACCTTTTAAAAAAATTTGTGTATGAGGCTCTTTATCTTTTCAGATGGTCAAGCTTCCCATTCCTCTTGGCAAAAAGCCTCCAGTTCCTGGAAATTCTTGGGCTGCCTTGCATGAACTGCACGTTTGAGATCTCCCCAGAGTGGCTCAATGATATTGAGGTCAGGAGACTGAGATGGCCACTCCAGAACCTTCACTTTATTCTGCTGTAGCCAATGACAGGTCGAATTGGCCTTGTGTTTTGGATCATTGTCATGTTGGAATGTCCAAGTACATCCCATGCACAGCTTCATGGCTGATGAATGCAAATATTCCACAAGTATTTTTTGATAACATACTGCATTCATCTTGCCATCAATTTTGACAAAATTTCCTGTGCCTTTGTAGCTCACACATCCCCAAAGCATCAGTGATCCACCTCCGTGTTTCACAGGCCTTGTTGACTCCTCTCCAAATGTAGCGTTTTATGGTTGTGGCCAAAAAGCTCAATTTTGGTCTCGTCACTCCAAAGGACTTTGTGCCAGAAGTTTTGAGGCTTGTCTCTGTGCTGTTTAGCTTATTGTAAGCAGGATACTTTGTGGCATTTGCATAGCAAAGGCTTTCTTCTGGCGACTCGACCATCTTTCTTCAAGTGCCTCCTTATTGTGCAGCTTGAAACAGCCACACCACATGTTTTCAGACAGTCCTGAAGTTATTTGTGGGTTTTTCTTTGCATCCCAAACCATTTTCCTGGCAGTTGTGGCTGAAATCTTAGTTGGTCTACCTGATCGTGGTTTGGTTTCAACAGAACGCCTCATTTTCCACTTCTTGATTAAAGTTTGAACACTGCTGATTGGCATTCTCAATTCCTTGGATATCTTTTTATATCCATTTCCTGTTTTATACAGTTTAACTACCTTTTCCCGTGGATTCTTTGACAATTCTTTTGCTTTCCCCATGACTCAGAATCCAGAAACGTCAGTGCAGCACTGGAGGAAAGATGCAAGGGTCTGTCAGGAGTCCAGAAAGTCATTGACATTTTATACACACACACTAATTACAAGCAAACAGATCACAGGTGAGGATGGTTACCTTTAATAGCCATTCAAACCTCTTTCTGTCAATTTGTGTGCATGTTATCAGGCCAAAATCATCAGGGTATGTAAACTTTTGATCAGGGTCATTTGGGTAGTTTCTGATTTCATTATTATTTAAAATGAGTAAACACAGTTGATTGATAATAAATGGCTTCGGCAAAACACTAACCATGAGTGAAAGAAATCTTTTTGTGTTATAATTCATATTCTCTGAAAAATGACCAAGAAACTTATGAGCACAACTGTATATATATAGTTATGGCATAACATGCAACTTAAGTTGGAACCAGGTACCAATGGTACAGCAATTTATAGTCTGTTCCAAGTGAGAGTGATGTATATGACAAGAAATATACCTCAAGGCAAAGTATCAGTTGAATAGCACCACATCCCAAAATTTTTAGCAGAGCAAGGAGGGACAAACGGGACTTTTAAGGTGCAAAATATATAAAATAGAGATATTTTCAGAATTTAATTTTAACATGGATTAAAAACTATTTAGAAGTTCATAGTATATCAGAGCAATGCAAAATTACAGACTCAATTATACTTCCTCTATGTAAATACAGCATGATGGTACAATTCCCGTTTCTCCTAATGAAAAAGGCTTTCTCAAGGGATGCTGTACACAGGAGTGATAGAGCCTTATGATTAAATAAGAAAGAACATACAGTATCTCACAAAAGTGAGTACACCCTTTAACATTTTTGTAAATATTTTATTATATCATTTCATGTGACGACACTGAAGAAATGACACTTTGCTACAATGTAAAGTAGTGAGTGTACAGCTTGTATAACAGTGTAAATTTGCTGACCCTTCAAAATAACTCAACACACAGCCATTAATGTCTAAACCTCTGGCAATAAAAGTGAGTACACCCCTAAGTGTAAAAGTCCAAATTGTGTCCAATTAGCCATTTTTCCTCCCCAGTGTCATGTGACTCATTAGTGTTACAAGGTCTCAGGTGTGAATGGAGAGCAGGTGGGGTAAATTTGGTGTTATCGCTCTCACTCTCTCATACTGGTCACTGGAAGTTCAACATGGCACCTCATGGCAAAGAAATCTCTGAGGATCTGAATTGTAGTTCTACATAAAGATGGCCTAGGATATAAGAAGATCACCAAGACCCTGAAACTAAGCTGCAACAAGACGGCCAAGACCATAAAGTGGTTTAACAGGACAGGTTCCACTCAGAACAGGCCTCGCCATGGTCGACCAAAGAAGTTGAGTGCACAAGCACAGCGTCATATCCAGAGCTTGCCTTTGGGAAATAGACGTATGAGTGCTGTCAGCATTGCTGCAGAGGTTTAAGGGGGGGGGGTCAACCTGTCAGTGCTCAGA
This sequence comes from Glandirana rugosa, assembly GCA_018402905.1. Taxonomy (NCBI): domain Eukaryota; kingdom Metazoa; phylum Chordata; class Amphibia; order Anura; family Ranidae; genus Glandirana; species Glandirana rugosa. The sequence goes on along the minus strand of BLSH010438291.1, from coordinate 102,248 downwards.
CCATACGCTGCACACTGCATCAAATTGGTCAGCATGGCTGTCGTCCCAGAAGGAAGCCTCTTCTAAAGATGATGCACAAGAAAGCCCACAAACAGTTTGCTGAAGACAAGCACACTAAGGACATGGATTACTGGAACCATGGCCTGTGGTCTGATGAGACCAGGATAAACTTATTTGGTTCAGATGGTGACAAGCGTATGTGGCGGCAACCAAGTGAGGAGTACAAAGAAAAGTTTGTCTTGCCTACAGTCAAGCATGGCGGTGGGAGTGTCATGGTCTGGGGCTGCATGAGTGCTGCCGGCACTGGGGAGCTACAGTTCATTGAGGGAACCATGAATGCCAACATGTATTGTGACATACTGAAGCAGAGCATGATCCCCTCCCTTCGAAGACTGGGCCGCAGGGCAGTATTACAACATGATAGTGACCCCAAACACACCTCCAAGATGACCAATGCATTGCTAAAGACGCTGAGGGTAAGGATGATGGACTGGCCAAGCATGTCTCCAGACCTAAACCCTATTGAGCATCTGTGGGGCATCATCAAACGGAAGGTGGCTTCAGTGATCGCCGGGGATCGGCTAGGAGCAGCTGTGGTCACCTCTGAGCACCGGGGGAGTTCCGCCAGTAGTTACCCACTATTACAACTGAGAGGAACCTGTGAGGAATTTGAGAGGAAAGAACCGATGGAAGAGCGCCCCCTAGGTGGGAGGACCATATAACACAAGCTAGTGGCATCTAGCTAAAGGTGCATACACTGCGCCCTAGAGGTGAGAGTTCTGTGAGCACATTTAGAAGAGCACTGTCACACAGAGTCCCCCTGGTGGTGTTTGAAGATATCTACCAGATAGACTCTCATTCATTTTTTGTACAATTCCAAGCACTTTATTCTACTATTTTCCAACTCGTCTTGAGCACTCACCTTGACACGGAATTAACTCTATAGGACTGAAGAATTGTTTTATTTACTTATGGACTTTATATTCATGCTTTACCTTTGCACTAAGTCACTTTATTTTTGATACTGTTTCACTTTGTGATGTATACAGATTTTGTGCAAACATAACCGTATCCTCCATACACTAACAGCGCAGTACCCCATATAAAGCTACTGTTGTTAGAGTGTTCACATCACGTACAGTACATCAGTTTAGAGATGTAAGACTTCAATTGACATAAAGAAACATGTATAATAATAATGTAATTTATATGTACAGTTCATGTATAAAGATCATGCATGCACATTTGTAGCAGCAAGAGTCTCCACTTATCCTCAAACGTAAAATTGCAAATTCTGCTTGCACAGTAAAAAGATAAGCGTATGACGCTAGAAAAAATAGACCTGAAGCACAGGGCCACATGGACTGAGGAGATCGCAGGAGATATAAAGGAACCCACTCTAGAATATATAAGCATAGTATATATAATAAAGTAAATAGGGACATAACAATGTCTCCATGACACCTTTGAACATAAATATGTATAATAATACTGAAGAAAGGCACTTACAGCGACTATCCTACAGTACAGAGCATCAAATGCCTATCTGAAAAAAGCAAAATATCCAGGATCACAAAAAACACCTAGGGGGCGTGCAAATGTATGTACATCTGCTACTGCCAAACATGGGCAGCATGCTCATATATATCCCAATGGAGCAAACGCACCAGGGAAAAGGTGGTCAAAACAAGTTACATGAGCATTCAGTGGGAACAGGATGGGACAGAGGTCCCATATTTTAGCTACCTTCTCTAAGGGTGTGGCATGTATCCTCATAGTGACCGGCTCTGCTGTTAGGCGGGAAATGCGGTCACTATATAACTCAGTCAAATGACAAGCGCGTCAGGCGCATGCGCATTGGAGTCCCGCAGATGGAAATACACTTCAGAGTCCGTATTGGTCCGGAATTGGGAGGAACGCTCCCACCAGATGGAACCCAGAACACAGGGATGCAAGATACGGAGGACAAGTGCATACTGTCCAATAGCGCCACAGCATGTGACAATAAACGGCGTCCTGGTGGGGAAGAGAAATGACCCCACCGGTATGCCCTTTGTGTCCGTACGATAACCCAATATCCATGATGCAACCCTGGACCGGTCAGGTGATATTAATGCTACACAGATATACTGGTATAAACAATAAGGAAAAGAAAAATAAGGAAGTAAATAGTATCTATTAGGTAAGATACCAAAGAAGGAGACTCTAAATGCCTAACATACGTGCATTTGTGTTACAAAAACGACCCCTATATGTTACAATTACAAAAGGTCAATAAGTACGTACACATATATGCAATTCTACATAAATCCATATGCATGGTAATACACTTTCACTTTCTTCTGCTAGCAGAACACCTGTGGTTCATCCTAAGAATTCACAACAATGACTCAATTTATCACATAAATCTTCCACTTCTTCACTGAGCACTCAAGGTGGTAAAACAATGAATATGGCGGGTTTTCTGTCGAACTCTTTTTCCACCAGTAATCAAAGTAAATTAATCCAGTTTAACTTCCTCTGATCCTAAGGTAGCATCCACTTTTTTACCCATACAGAATCAGGAAACACAGAAGAAGGTAATGCAGACACCCCCAAATGCACCATAAATAATGGGAATACACAACTCCAGTTGTTGAACCTGTCTTACCACCAGCTATCTCTGGAGGAAATACAGGTTCTTCATCTTGGTTTAACTTTTTGCCCTGATGCCCATGCTGACAAGTTTAACATCATTAAAGATATAAACTTATTCACTAGACGACTTATGTTTAAGGTCATGTATGACAAATCCTCCAGTAATGTGCAAACATCTATTGATGACAATAGGCTTTCCATTAGAGAAATACAAGCTGTTCAGGATCTTATGGAACTGTGGAATGATGATGGTGCACCAGAAGATGCACAGTCATCTACCCCCGTCTCCGATTCAGAAATACCCCCTATCCCCCCAGTGTTAAAACCCTAAAAACGTCCCTACTTTGGGCAATAAATATTTGGGCATTTGTACAGCAGGTAACACGGGAGGTCGAGGGACTTGCTTGGTCCCGTACTGTTCCTAGCAACCTCTCCCCCCCACCCTCAAACAAGCTCTTTTGAAACTACAAAACAACAATGACATTATAATTAAACCAGCTGACAAAGGCAGAAATTTGGTGGTCATGAACAGCAAACAATATGAATATATGTGTATACAGATTCTCAAAAATCGGGAATGGTACAAACCTATTTCCCAAACTATCATTGATACGTATTGCAGTGAATATATAAGGCCTTCCTGAGAGGGTTGATTGACAAATTAACCTGGAATTTTCTCAATGTATTGGATCCAAAGGTCCTGACTTTTTATTCATCACCGAAGGTCTATAAGTCTCTCAGGCAACCCCCCAGTCGACCTATTATCTCTGGGTGTGGTTGCCTGACTGAGAATGCCAGCACTCTTGTGGCCAATTACTTGAGCCCTCATGTAAAAGCTCTTTTTTCTTATGTGAAGGACACAATGAAAATTATTGAAGGTATAAATATTCCACAACAAGCTTGCTTGGTAACCATAGATGTGGAAAGCATCTACAATGCGATCCCACGTGACATGAGACTACAGGTTGTAGCAGATCATCTATGGGAAAAAGGTCATTTGATGTACCGATATAATGAGATTGTGTTGACATTAAATTCATACTTACCAGAAATGTGTTTATGTTCAGATCCTCCCACTACCTCCATGTGCAGGGGGTTGTGATGGGGACTCAATGTGCCCCATGGTATGCCAATTTGTGCCGGGGGGGTGGGAGAAAGACCTTTTTGCACGAGAGGACATCCAGGAGTACCTGGAACATATTGTTAACTTTCATCGATATATTGACGACATTTTGATGATTTGGTCAGGTACTCACCAGGAGCTACTACAGTTCATGGAAGTCCTGAGCCATAACCAGTACAACCTAAAATTCACCATGGAATGTGATCAGAGATCTGTCACTTTCCTGAATGTCACTATCTTTGTTGACTCAGGTGGCTCCCTGGGTAAATCGTTGTTTAGGAAGCCATCTGCTGCAAACACCATCCTTCATGCATCCCGTTCTCACCCTGAACCCCTTGTCAGAAGTATCCCCTACAGTCAATATTTAAGACTGAGGAGGAATTGTAGTAGGGAGGAGAACTTATTGAGGGAAGCCCACCATCTCTACCTACACCTATGTCAGAGGGGTTACTCTCACACTATTCTGAAAAAGGACTTTAAAAGTGCCAAATTGCATGTACGTGATAATCTTGATTACAAAACTAAAAAACGACCTTCAACACAATCTGTTAGAGTAATAACTTATTCCCAACAACATAGACAAATAAGATAGGTGATGAACAAAGTATTGGCCGCTTTTGTTAGCGGATCCCACTATCAGCAAGTATATTGATAGTCAGCCACAAATAATAGACGATCTAGATCTGTTAAAGATTGTCTTGTCCAAAGTCATTGCACCAGTCCAACAGACTCTATCCTGTCCCTGGGAACTTTTTCATGTGGGACATGCGACTGCTGCCGTTTTTTACCAAACAATAGAGATATAGTCCTCCCTAATAATCAAATACATATTATTGGACTGAAAGTCACATGCCAGACACCTGACATTGTGTACCTAATGAAATGCACATGTAAGTGCTTCTATGTTGGAAAAACCAAACGTCCCTTTTTTAAAAGAACCAGAGATCATATTTCCTTAATTAAAAGAAGCAAAATGGAAAGCCCAATCAGTAGACATGTAGGCCTCTATCACAATTTTAGTTTACATACCATCAAGTTCATGGCACGGCATACCATGTGTACCATGACCTTTTGTAATTTTAACATATAGAGGTAGTTTTTGTAACACAAATGCACATGTGTTGGGCATTTAGAGTCTCCTTCTTTGGTATCTTACCTAATACAGTAGATACTATTTACTTCCTTATTTTGATTTTTATTTTCCTTATTGTTTATACCAGTATATCTGTGTAGTATTAATATCACCTGACCGGTCCAGAGTTGCATCATGGATATTGGGTTATCGTACAAAGGCAAAGGCCGTAGCAGCGGGGTAATTTCTTTTCCCCACCAGGACGCCATTTATTGTCACAGGCTGTGGCGCTATTGGACAGTATGCGCTTGTCCTCTGTACCTTGCATCCCTATGTTCTGGGTTCCATCTGGTGGGGGCGTTCCTCCCAATTCGGACCAATACAGACTCTGAGGAGTGTTTCCATCTGCGGGGCTCCAATGCGCATGCGCCCGACACGCTCTTCATGTGACTATATGTCCGCATCTCAGCCAACGTCATACGCCGGCCAGATGGGAGGTATATAGTGACCGCATTTCCGGCCTAACAGCAGAGCCGGTCACCATGAGGATACATGCCACACCCTGAGAGAAGGTAGCTAAAATATGGGACCTCTGTCCCACTCTGTTCCCACTGAATGCTCATGTAACTTGTTTTGACCACCTTTTCCCTGGTGTGTTTGCTCCATTGGGATATATATGTGCATGCTGGCTGTGTTTGGCAGCAGCAGATGCACATACATTTACACGCCCCCTATGTGTTTTTTGTGATCCTGGATATTTTGCTTTTTTCAGGCATTTGATGCTCTGCTTCTCCCTTTGGCGTTTCCTGGTCAAATAGTACTGTAGGATAGTCGCTGTAAGTGCCTTTCTTCAGTATTATTATACATATTTATGTTCAAAGGTGTCATGGAGACATTGTTATGTCCCTATTTACTTTATTATATATACTATGCTTATATATTCTAGAGTGGGTTCCTTTATATCTCCTGCGATCACCTCAGTCCATGTGACCCTGTGCTTCTGGTCTCTTTTTTTCTAGCGTCATATGCTTATCTTTTTACTAAAGTGTAGCAGATTTGGCAATTTTAGGTTTGAGGATAAGTGGAGACTCTTGCTGCTACACATGTGCATGTGTGATCTTTATATATGAACTGTACATATGAATTACATTATTATTATACATTTTTCTTTATGTCAATTGAAGTCTTACATCTCTAAACTGATGTACTGTATGTGATGTGAACTCTTTGTAACTATGTTCTTTTGTTATTTAATCATAAGGCTCCATCACTCCTGTGTACAGCATCCCTTGAGAAAGCGTTTTTCATTAGGCAAACCATGTCGGGAATTGTGCCATCATGCTGTATTTACATAGGGGATGTATAATTGAGTCTGTAATGTTGCATTGCTCTGATATACTATGCACTTCTATTTCGTTTTTAATCCATGTTAAATAAAATTCTGAAAATTGTATATCTCTGTTATTTTCTATATTTTGCACCTTAAAAGTCCCGCTTGTCCCTCCTTGCTCTACCATCAACGCACATGAAGCATAGGTGAGCATTCACTAATCCTAAGAGTACTAAATTTCTTATATTTGAAATAGTGTGAACCGGACTTGGGTGACATTTTCAAATTATTGACACAAACATTTTTTGTAAAAAATAGATACATGTTAGCTTTACATAATTACATAGCTGAGCGTCACTTGGAGACATTCCTCAGATGACATGCTTATCCTCATCTGGGTGTCCAAGCGAGTTAGATGAGGCCACAACCTCTCCAGAAGATCATCAAAGGTGCCTACAGACACCCTTGTAAAGTTATAGAACTTGTCAGTAAAATTCTGTAGCTGAACATACATGTTAGCATAGTATCCCGAAGATATGCACTGAGACATCAAGAGATGAGTCCAGTAGCTACGAACTATGGTGCTCTCATGCAATTCTCTCCATCTTTTGGCCCTCCCCAACAGCATAATCAGGTATACAGTATCTCACAGAAGTGAGTATACCCCTCACATTTTTGAAAATATTTTATTTAATATTAATATTTTATTATATCTTTTCATGTGACAACTGAAGAAATGACACTTTGCTGCAATGTAAAGTAGTGAGTGTACAGCTTGTATAACAATGTAAATTTGCTGTCCCCTCAAAATAACTCAGCACACAGCTATTAATGTCTAAACCGCTGGCAACAAAAGTCAGTACACCTCTAAGTGAAAATGTCCAAATTAGGCCCAAAGTGTCAATATTTTGTGTGGCCAACATTGTTTTCCAGCACTGCCTTAACCCCTTTGGGCATGCAGTTCACCAGAGCTTCACAGGTTGCCACTGGAGTCCTCTTCCACTCCTCCATGACCTTGCGCCCCTCCACCTTCCATTTGAGTATGCCCCACAGATGCTCAATAGGGTTTAGGTCTAGAGACATGCTTGGCCAGTCCATCACCTTTACCCTCAGCTTCTTTAGCAAGGCAGTGGTCGTCATGGTGGTGTGTTTGGGGTCGTTATCATGTTGGAATACTGCCCTGCGGCCCAGTCTCCGAAGGGAGGGGATCATGCTCTGGTTCGGTATGTTACAGTACATGTTGGCATTCATGGTTCCCTCAATGAACTGTAACTCCCCAGTGCCGGCAGCACTAATGAATCCCCAGACCATGACACTCCCACCACCATGCTTGACCGTAGGCAAGACACACTTGTCTTTGTACTCTGTTGTACTCTTTGTACTTTGTTGCCGCCACACATGCTTGACCCCATCTGAACCAAATAAGTTTATCTTGGTCTCATCAGACCACAGGACATGGTTCCAGTAATCCTTAGTCTTTAATATCCTTAGTCTGCTTGTCTTCAGCAAACTGTTTGCAGGCTTTCTTGTGCTCATCTTGTGCTCATCTTTAGAAGAGGCTTCCTTCTGGGACGACAGCCATGCAGACAAATTTGATACAGTGTTCGGCGTATGGTCTGAGCACTGACAGGCTGACCCCCTACCCCTTCAACGTCCGCAGCAATGCTGGCAGCACTTATACATCTATTTCACAAAGACAATCTCTGGATATGACGCTGAGCATGTGCACTCAACTTATTTGGTCGACCATGAGTGGAACCTGTCCTGTTAAACCGCTGTATGGTCTTGGCCACCATGCTGCAGCTCAGTTTCAGGGTCTTGGCAATCTTCTTATAACCTAGGCCAACTTTATGTAGAGCAACAATTCTTTTTTCAGATCCTCAGAGAGTTCTTTGCCATGAGGTGTCATGTTGAACTCCCAGTGACCAGTATGAGAGAATGAGAGCTGCTCCCCATTCACACCTGAGACCTTGTAACACTAACGAGTCACATGACACCGGGGAGAGGAAATGGCTAATTGGGCCCAATTTGGACAGCTTCACTTAGGGGTGTACTCACTTTTGTTGGCAGCAGTTTAGACATTAATGGCTGCATGTTGAGTTATTTTGAGGGGACAGCAAATTTACACTGTTATACAAGCTGTACACTTACTACTTCACATTGTAGCGAAGTGTCATTTCTTCAGTGTTGTCACATGAAAAGATATAATAAAATATTTACAAAAATGTGAGGGGTGTACTCACTTCTGTGAGTTACTGTATGTCCTCAATCTTGTTCATGACTGGATCCATAGTGAATGCAGCTAGGAAAGACAGATAGCTCCCTGCTAAGCACAGTGCTCCCTCTGCTCTCACAAAATGGCTCCCGAAAATAATAATTAACTTCTTAACAATGCATTGTGGGCATTTTGGAGTAAAGATAGTGTTATTTTAGAAAAATGCTTATAAAAGTCGGTGCACTTAAACTTGTGACCAAAATACTGCTTAAAAAGTGTTTTTGCAGCTGTGTTTTCCTCACAGTAGTTCTGGCATTCAGAGGGGGTTTGTCAAATGTCCTGTGTGGCTCTAGCCTTAACACAGTGCTTCACCTAATTCCTTTTTACGCCATTTGAGATTGGAGGCATGTGGGGGGGCAATCTTTCCACAGTGAGTAAATGTTTGTACTGGGTAGTAATGCAGAGACCATACAATTTACAATGCCCACCCATAGTTAGGTAAGGCAATGATCATCAGCATGTGATCCAGAAGCAGTGAAGTGAGTGTGTATGTAAAGATGGCAATGTTCTTAAATAGTAAAACAAAGAGTAGTTACCATAGCAGCCAATTAGTCGTCAATTTATTGTAGGTAAAGCAATAGATGATACAGTAATTGCCAATTGGCTGGTGTTATAATTGTATTTTGCATGTAAAGATTTGCCCTACAAAATAGGTCAGCAATCAGTAATAGGTGGCATTGCATTTTTAACACGCAACTTTATTTAAGTGTGTTTTTTTAGTTTTTTTTGATGGATTGGAGAGGGATTAGAACACCTAGACCATAGACCCATTTTTTTCTGAGGAAGGATACACATTAAAGGATTTCGGCCCACTGCAGAAAGAGACAATCTGGAGGAGAAGGAGGACAGAGTTCAAATTGTGTCCCGGAACAAATTAAATGAAGTGTGAATGTCAGTGGGATAATACTACACAGGACACAGAATGAGTGAAGGCAAGGGATGAGCTCACTCACCTCAAGTGGGTTTAGACTCGTGTCCACCAGGAAGCTATCAAATCCAACAGTCAATCATAGTTGGTGGAGGAATACCCCACCCCGGGACCGCATGTATGCAAGGGGCAGGTATACGTGTGGGTCTAGGGTGGGGAATGCCTCTGTTGATTCATTGGCTGTCAGCTTTGCCAGATTCCCGGCGGGATAACTCAGGCAGGTTTGGAGTCATGTCTGAACATTCCTGAGCTCATCACCAGTGAAAATTGAACTTTGAAACCAGAAAATAGCTGATATCCACAGGTCTGTAGGAGATTGTAGAGAAGTAGACGGGGAGCCATGAAGACTGGGAAAAGTGTGCTACAACACATAGTTGCTTTTTGATTTTTTTTAACACATACAAAGGATGTGCGTGAAACAGAAGTAGCAGTATTGTGAAAAATGTTTTTATGTCTTAAAGAACTTTTTTTCTTTTTCACTACAGACAGTACACTTGTGACATGAAGAACTGATACATATGTTACATAAGTTATACACTGTATGGTTTTGAGTGAAAAGAAACAAAAATGCCTGTTTTTTTTTGTGTGTATATCTAGTAATGCAAAGGAGATTGTGTCACCTGTTCCTAGGGAGTGAGCATTGTGCTTGTTCCTTTTTTAGTTTCATAATCTTTTTATCAGAAATGTTTTAGACATAGAGTTACAGAAGATAACAATAATGTAGTAGAATGACATATCCAACTCAATTATTCATTTTGCACAAGGAGGAAAAGTAGATCCAGATGGGTAAAGAAACCTAGAAGATAATCTGTAGAAATATGGTACTAGTATAATACTTCTAAATGTATAATCAGTATGCTGAAACATATTTATTAGAGAGTTGGAGCCGTTGCTGTTGGAGTTTCAGTGAGCATGCTTACAATTAGCAGAATCAGAATCATCTGATCTAAAAGCGGAGCTCCACCCAAAAGGGGAAGTTCCGCTTTAAGCATTCCCCCCCTCCTATGCCACAACAGGTACCAGCCCCCACTTCTGCTCGGACCACCTAGGCGACTCGAATGGAAGTTCTCATCTCTCCCTCCCCCCTGCAATCTTCTGGGACACGTGGCAGGTCCCAAAAGATTGTCTGACAATTGAGGAGGCAGAGCCCGTTTCGCGCATTCGCAGTGCACACCGGGCTGTGAAGCCGCAAGCTGTCACAGCCAGGTGCCCACACTTGTAATGCTGGCGCCAGGAAGAGGCGAAGGAGAGAAGCGAGGGTTCAGGCGGCCGCATTGCTGGATCATGGGACAGATGAGTGTATGTTTATTAACCACTTGCCGACCGGCCGCTGTCATAATAAAGCAGCAGGTTGGCACCATTGCGCGAATCGCCGTAGATGTACGGCAGCTCGAGCAGCCACAGGTGAGCATGCCCGCGGGTCGGGTGCACTTGATGTCTGTCGGCAACCTGCGATCGCCTGTTACAGAGGCAGAATGGAGATCTGCCAGTGTTAACACGGCGGATCTCTGTTCTGTCAGGGGCATATGACAGATCTACTGTCCCCAGGGAACAGTTAGATCTGTCATGCCCCTGTCACCCCAGCCCCCACACAGTTAGAACACACTTAACCCCTTGACTGTCCCCTACAGTTTAACCCCTTCCCAGCCTGCGACATTTATACAGTAATCAGTGGCTATTTTTAACTCTGATCACTGTAGTAAATGTCATTGGTCCCAAAAAAGTGTCAAAAGTGTCCCATCTGTCTGCCGCAATATCACGGTCCCAATAAAAATTGCAGATCGCCGCCATTACTAGTAAAAAAATAAATAAATAAAAATGCCATAAATCTATTCCCATAGTTAGTAGATACAATAACTTTTGCGCAACCCAATCAATATACACCCATTGTGATTTATTAAAAACGGCGTCCTCATAAGTAATTTATATAAAGAGAGAAAAGGTCAAGAAATAGAGAAGGTGCAACTTGCGTTTTTAGACATTGATTCAAATGTATCGGATAGAAGAACCCATGGAAATCCAACGGCATCAATGAAAAGAAGTGGATGCCACCAGCTTCAGAGAGGAGAAGTAGGAAAGAACGAAGAGGAAAAAATGAGAGAAAGTGCCAGGGAGGGAAAAGGGACAATGAGGAAAGGGATAAAAAGGGGGGGGGGGGGGTATTGGGGCTATAATATAAAGAGAGTAAAAAA
>BLSH010438291.1:51022-90681 GCA_018402905.1 Glandirana rugosa | reverse complement strand
AAAAAATGAGAGAAAGTGCCAGGGAGGGAAAAGGGACAATGAGGAAAGGGATAAAAAGGGGGGGGGGGGGGGTATTGGGGCTATAATATACAGTAGCTTTATGTGACTGCATAAGATTTTGAAGAGTGTCATTGTTGAAATTGGAATCATGATAAACAATTATTGCTTTATAAGTAGAGAGGTGATAACTAGAGTTGAGCGAACCCAAACTGTAAAGTTTGGGTTCGTACCAAACTTTGCGGCGCTTGGGACCTGAACCCAAACTTTTGAAAAAAAATTCGGGTTTGGGTACTGGGTTCGGGTTCTGGTATTTTTTTCCCGCTTGTTGAATAGCTGCAGGGCAGCCAATCAACAAGTGTTTCACTGGTTTGCCTTAGAAGCCATCACAGCCATGCCTACTAATGGCATGGCTGTGATTGGCCAGTGCATCATGTGACCCAGCCTCTGTATGAGCTGGAGTCACGTAGTGCTGCATGTCATATGCTCTCAGGCTAGTGTAGGGAGAGGATGCTGCTGGTGCTGTGAGGGACAGATTGCAGATCTAATAACATCTCATCCTGCATTACAGAACGATCTAATTGTGGACTAGGTAGAGATTACTACTACTACTGCTTTTAGGGACAGGTTGCAGATCTAATAACATCTTATCCTGCATTACAGAACAATCTGACTGGACTAGTTAGAGTCTACTGCTTAGAGGGACAGATTATTGTTCTATAATCATCTCCTAGTTCTATAGGATCAGGTTCCTACTGTTGCTGTAAGGGACAGATTATTGAACTAAAATCATCTCCTAGTTCTATAGGGTCAGGTTCCTGCTGTTGCTGTAAGGGCCAGATTATTGTTCTAAAATCATCGCCTACTCCTATAGGGTCAGGTTCCTGCTGTTGCAGTAAGGGACAGATTATTGTTCTAAAATCATCTCCTAGTTCTATGGGGTCAGGTTCCTGCTGTTGCTGTAAGGGACAGATTATGGTTATTTCCCTATCCCCATTTCTTTGTAGGGCACTTGTCCTACTCTTACCCGCACTTTTCTTCCTTTTGAAGCCCTCTAGCACTTTCCAGGACTTTTTTACAGCCATTTTTGTGCCCAAAAGTTCGGCTCCCCATTGATTTCAATGGGTTTCGAGGTCCGGGGTCAAGTTCGGAGCGAACCCAAACCCAAACTTTTCCACGAAAACCCGAACCCGAACATCCAGATGTCCGCTCAACTCTAGTGATAACTGATGTAAAAGAGTTGCTCTTTTCTTTTTTATGGATTAGAACACTTGCCAGGTTTAATTTCTCTCTGTGTCCAAGTTAAGGAGATGCCCCCTCTTTATTTGCTCTGGTGACTGTTACCACCAGGATTGAAAGTGAAAGAAAATCCTAAATTTTGGGTTGTCGCCAGACTAGGAAGTGAGAGGAAATCTTTCAATGGGTACACTGGTTCTGGTGATCCTGGTGACAACCAGGGATTTCCTCTCTTTGGAGGGTTTTTCCTTTCTTTTCTTGTTTTGCCTATGGGACAGGAAGTGAAGGTACATTTCCCCAATGAGACATAGATGGCAAAAAAACTGTCAGGGGTTATAAGCCTCCCTTACTCCAATTTTTTTTTTTAAATGTTGCCTTTAGTTCTACTTTAAGGTAGAAAGGCCATAAATGTACACAGACATAAGCAATTAATATTTACAAGCCATGCACTAGCCCATGTAAACTACATTGTGTGTCTATACTACTGATGGTACTCAACAGGAGACCAATACATTTACCCCTTCTTTGCCTGCTCAGAATTCTGATGCATGTTGCTAAGTGGCTGATCAGAGGAAGGAATGTACTGACACTGGTCAGGTTTTTTCCTATGATTAATATATAAGAAAGCTCTACCAGGGAATACTTCTGTTATCCTATTGCTTGGAAAAGTATACATGACCTTTACTATGAACTCACTAGTGAACTACAAGCTGCCATATAAAAAACCTGCCATTTTCTTCAAGCATATATAACTAGGGCTGCTTTGCCAACTCTAGGTCATATAAAACACTTCTGTTTAAGCCATATTCAGATTATTTCTGCTATTCTATCTTTAGATACCTTTGAGACATAAACAGATGGCTGTAATACACTTGAAGGTATGAAGCCACATTCACGGAAGTAATGAATACTCTTCTGGGTGCTTCTTCCGTAACAGAAGATATTAAAGTCAATCACATAAATGTGCCTCAGAATACTGCCACGATTATATAAAATGTATCCATTTCTACTAAGGCTAATGTCATGGGCGATCTGGATGCTGGAGAAAAATCACCAGTGGCAGGATCGCTAAGAGAATGCCTGCCAGCGCCTACAAAGTGCTTGTTTACTAGCTGGGCCAGCAAGATGTGGCTCCCGCTGCTAGCAATGGAGATTGGGTAGCGTTCAAAGCCATCAAGAGAATGATTCCATAGAGGTAAATTGATGGTTCTCCCATGTCTCTCTGCCTCTGACAACCTGCTGGTTGCCCATATGAGTACATTTTTTAGTTTTCATTGTGAATAGGGATTTTAGTGAACCATCTAAAATTTCTCTATCTGTTTCTTTTGTTTTTTTTTTCAAATATAGTGTGACATTAGTTTTGTTGCAGAGCAATCCCCTATGACTAAAATTAGGTTTAATGAGATTTTACATTTTTTTCTAGGGGAGATTTTAAAGGCCATTTTGTATTGCAGAACATCATGTATCCTTTCTGAAAATGAAAAGGTCTATTGGAAAGGGCAAAGATTGCAGATAAAAATAGTGGCAAAAAAGGATTTCCGTCTAGTGGGTCATCCCTATCTGTAACAGATTTTTTTTTTCTGCTTGATAACTTTAACGGTTTTTCTTTTATAATGCATTTCTTTGGAGCAACAGCATTCAGACAGGAATTAGCAAAAGACAATTTCATTTTTATGCAGAGGATAGTAGCACCAGAAGTTGCAAACAGTGAGCACAGCAGCAGCTGAGATGCTGAAAATACATTTCTCTTTAGGAAGCATATAAAATATCCAAATATAATTTTTGAGGGAGAAATAGTGACAGCTACTGTTGATTTTGTTGGCAAAAACTTTTCGTCTTTTGCAATCAGCAACGGAATCTAAGTGAAAATGAAAGAAGTACAGAAACCTTCTCCCCTGTTGTGTCATCATCCTCTTTGTTCACTTCACAAGGTTCCCCATCATCACTATTGTTTTTCACTTCACAACATAAATCAAAAGAAATGCTTGATGAGAAGCAGAATTTTTAGCATCTGGGGTCCCTTGTTCACCTACATTTCAAAGATAGACTGCTGTTCTTTTTTCTTTTAAAGGAGAAGTACAGCCAAAGCTGTACTTCTCCTGTGCATCACAGGAGTGCAGTTTGTTCTCCACTCTTGTGAACCGTTTTCAGCAGATAGTGAGCTGAAGCCTGCTGTCAGCTGATGTCACAGAGCCAGTCCAGGCTTGGGCAAGATCGTGACAATAAAGTTGGGATCCGCCCATATGCCTGGACCGGCATTCAGCTCAGCCTCTCATAAAACGGCTGAGAGACTAAGCCGGGCACTCCCGCCCCTCCACAGCCCAAAGCTCCAGTGAGCGCGGGGGCAGAGCAAACAGCAGTGACTGACAGTCACTAGTTCTCTGCTCAGGGAGCCCTGAGAACTAAGCGATCGAGGGTGTTTGATTACTCGGTTCTCAGTGTTAGACACTGAGTGTCAGACAGATGCTGCATCCACCTAGGTAAGTATGATTCTGGATAAAACAAAACCCCATACTTTTTTTTTAAGCACACATTTGGGTGTGTAAAAATGCCCCATAAGAAAATGGGCACCCATTCATAGAACACAATATGAATGGAGCTTATGTTTAATAGTCCTGCACTTGTCCTGTTACTCAATAACATTATGCTTTTAAAAATATTGTGAGCAGTTTGAACATTTATCAGTAAGCTATAGTGGAATGCGGATAAAATGCATTTCCCAACTCAACCGTTGATGCTCCATTTTTTTCTCCCATGACCTCTGCTGCTTCCGGCAATAGCTCTACTTTCTGAGCCACCTGAGATGCTGGACAGCATCCTATCTGAACCTTTGGATAATCTTTCTTTGTACCTTGTTTCTTGTGAACAGGGCCACCATCAGGGGGGTACAGGCAGTACTATTGTAAGGGGCCCCAGTGTCTCAAGGGGCCCTTACAACAAAGACTTTAGCAGTCTTTAAAATTGGAGTCTATGGGAGGGGGCACCCGGTTTGGGGACACTGTTCTCCCGAACCATAGGCGATAAAAATACCAAACTTGGGTCCAAGTTTGGGACCTCCAGCGCCTATGGTTTGGCTGTAATGGCTCCCCAAAGTGACCGGTCATTGACTGGCAATGGTCAGCTGAATTTAGGACTTCACATTTTAGTCTATGGGAGGGGGACATAGAAAGGGCCCCCTGGACCACAACTGGTCCAAGTTTGGGACCTCCAACACCTATGGTTCGGTGCAAGGTCTTATTGCAAGCATTGGGTGAAGCGGTGCAGCCTGTGCATTGTTCTTTTTTTTTACCCCCTTGGATCCCACACTAGCATGCATTGCACACTTCATTTCACTTGAATGGGTCATGCTTGGCAGGCTACACCTGGTAAGTGTGACAGGGTGTATAATTTCTACTGCGGCTGCACCATGCATACACCCCCAGCCAGTGGGCAGGTGTGGTGGGATGGCCAGTGTGCGGGCCCTGGGGAATGCTGATGGTCAGACGGGGGGCCCAGGTCTGCATAAAGTGCGCTTGAGGTCTCAAACTGATGACTGGACATTCTCCATCAGGATATTCTAGTAGAGCGCACAATTCATGGTTCCATCAATTATGGCAAGTCATCCAGGTCCTGAAGCTGCAAAGCAGACCATCACACTACCACCACCATGTTTGACTGTTGGTGTGATGTTCTTTATATGAAATACTGTATTCGTTTTACACCAGGTGTAACGGGATGCATACCTTCCACAAAGTTCAACTTTTGTCTCATCAGTCCACAGAATATCTGCCCAAAAGTCTTGAGGATAATTAAGATTTTTTTTTTGGCAAATGTGAGATGAGCCTTTGCGTTCTTTTTGCTCTTGGAACTCTCCCATGGATGCCATTTTTGCCCAGTCTCTTTTTTAATGTTGAATCATGAACAATGACCTTAACTGAGGCAAGTGAGGCCTGCAGTTCTTTAGATGTTATTCTGAGTTCTTTTATGGCCTCATGGATGAGTTGTCGCTGTGCTCTTGGAGTAATTTTGGTAGGCCAGCCACTCCTGGGAGGATTCACTACTGTTCCAAAGTTTTCTCCATTTGTGGATAATGGCTCTCACCATGGTTTGATGGGGTCCCAAAGCACTAGAAATGGCTTTGTAATCTTTTCCAGACTGATACATGTCAATTACTTTGTTTCTCATCTGTTCTCAAATTTCTTTAGATCGCAACATGATGTGTTGCTTTTTTAGATCTTTTAGCATGCTTCTCTGTGTCAGACAAATTCTACTTAAGTGATTTCTTGATTCAACAGGTCTGGCAATAATCAGGTCTGGGTGTGGAAAGTGAAATTTAAATTAGCTTTCCAAAAAATGTGGTTAATCACAGTTCATTCATGATTAAAATGGCACTTCACTCTTTTAATCAACATTGACTATTTTGAATCCTTATGCTGCTAGCATTAGTAAATTCATAGGATATATTACATTTACTGGTTTTAAACTTCCTAGTTCCCATGCCTAGGCAAATTATGACATCCCAAGTGTCTTCAGGAGAGGAGGAGGGGTCTCCTGAACTAAGCACACTCTCCTGCTTGTATGCCTGAACTAAGGGAAGATGGATTCCAGGAAGCAATTGCTACATTAATCATCTGCCTTTACTCAAGATGGCCACGGCCAGAAATGCTAGAGGGTTGTTTTCAAAAGGATTTTTCAGCAAAATAAAGCATGGAGAAATGGATGGATGGGGGAGTTTGCTTTGAATATTAAAAACAAATTAAATAGCGCTTTTGGTTTGTGGTGCTCAGGTGCAGTATAATTCCACTTTAAGCAATGAAATTATCATTTAAAAACTGTATTTTGTATTTACTCGGGTTATGTTTGTGTAATATTGAAACTTTTTTGATGATCTGAACCATTTCAAAGTGATAAATATGCAAACAAAGTAAAAAATCAGGAAGGGAGCAAATGCGTTTTCAAAACCCCTGTATGTGGTTAATAATTGGGACCTGCATGTCTCTGAAACATTGTTATGCTTTATATGGGACTAAAGTAATATGCTCTGAATTTGCACATGGTTTCCTGGCTTTTCTGGTAAAAGATATTTGACTGCACCACCCGCTTCATCTCTTTTTGGTGGTTGGAGACACTGTGGCATGTTTTGTTGATTTTGGATTAAAGTGAACCTGTCCCACTTCATTCAATTGTGTGACACAGGAATTACTAGAGCCATTGAATGAGCATGGCAACCATGCAAGTAGTGTTTTTAAAAAGACAGCTCTATAGTCAGAGTCTACATTATTTTGGGCAGAAATGTATTTTAACCACTTGCTTACTGGGCACTTAAACCCCCCCCCAATTTTCAGTTTTCAGCGCTGTCACTCTTTGAATGACAATTGCGCGAGCGTGCAATGTTATACCCAAACAAAATTGATGTCTTTTGTTTCCCACAAATAGCGCTTTCTTTTGGTGGTATTTGATCACCTCTGCGGTTTTTATTTTTTGCGCTATAAACAAAAAAAGAGCGACAGTTTGGATAAAAGAAAAAAATTTTTTTACTTTTTGCTATAATAAATATCCAAAAATAAAAAATAAAAACACAAATTTATTCATCAGTTTAGGCTGATATATATTCTTCTACATATTTTTGGTAAAAAAAATCACAATAAGCCTATATTGATTGGGTTGCGCAAACGTTATAGCGTCTACAAACTATGGAAATTGGTTTATGGCCTTTTTGTTATTTTTTTTTTTTTTTTTTTACTGGTAATGGCGGTGTTCTTTTTTATCGGGACTGCGATATTGCGGCAGACATGTCGGACCATTTTTGACACCTTTTTGGGACCAATGACATTTATACAGCGATCAGATCTAAAAATAGGCACTGATTACTGTATAAATGTCATTGGCAGGGAAGGGGTTAACACTAAGGGGGCGATCAAGGCGTTAAATGTGTTCCCTGTATGTGTTCTAACTGTGTGGGGCTGACAGGGACATAACAGATGGAACTGATCCCGATCACAGGGATCAGTAGATCTGTCATGCCCCCCCTCCCAGAGCGGGGAACTGCCGTGTTTACATCGGTGGTTCCCCTTTCTGGGTCTCTGTGAAAGGATTGCGGGTCTCCAGCAGACATCGAGTTTGCCCGACTCGCGGGCACGCTCACACACCGCGTGGCGGGCGCACTCCGCCAGTGGCCAGGAAAGCGCGACTGGAGAGCGCAAAGGGGCAGACGTCAATTGACGGTGCCCCGTCAATTCAGATCCGTGCTGTAGCCATCAGCTGTGCAAAAGGAAATTATGAGCCCCCAAAAGCCTTGATGTCCATTTTATGGAACTGCTAGTTGTTGCATTCCCGATGCACTTAAACAGCACGGTACTGCAAACAGGCTTTGTTGCTTGTAATGGCAGTAACCTAAAATGACCGAGAACTTCTCTACAACACAGTGCTTGCAGAAAAACAGCTGTTCATATACCATATTACTGTGTTTTACAAGTTGCCTGAAGGTGATAGAAATTACTTTCTCATACTAGAAATTAGTTATCTTTAATTCTTTATGGGTATACATTAACATGAATGCAATTTCCCAGTCACAACAGAAGAATGAGTAAGATATTCATAGCTCATACAAACTGCAGATTAGGAAAATCAACACTTGGAGCAGACTCCTTTATAAGGTGCACAGTTTAGAAAAGTACAATATTTAACAATACACTCCAAATGTACAGTTTGATCCTAAGTCCACCTACCTCTACTTATGCCTAGCTCATACAAAATTTAATGTCATATTATTTCACTACATTTTACCATTTGACAGACCCTAAAAGAACATTGTGTGTGTGGCGCATTGCAAGTCATAATTAATATACAAAAGGTTTAAAATACTTAAATATGTTATTCAAGTAATAGGTAGACAATATTGGCTAAATTATGCACTGGCTTTTTATTTTTTCAAGCTTGGGCTCTGCCCTCCTTCTCAGCAGTGCTCAACCATTCATTGTGCTAAATATTTCATTTGTAATTTAAAACAATAGGGCTTGTCCCCCAAAAGTTTTAAGATCTGGCAACCCTTGATCGATGCAACTTAAAACTCGGAATGGATCCCCCTATACTCTGGGATCTGTTAACTTATTATTTAAAATGCCTAATTATTTTGGTTCCTTTACACCTGTAAAGGTGCAGGATTTCTGAGTATGTGAATTTTCATGGGTTCAATTTGTCTTATGTTACGATACATGTGGGTATGCAGTTTGGTTGCTGTTACTTACATACAAATGCATAAATAAACAGCTTTTAAAATATATTTCAAAATGTAATGTAATTAAAAATCCTAAATTGGGAGGTGAACTCTACCATAATAACCAATACCAATGAGCAAACATCTTTCTGCTAGACAGGAAGATGTTTGTTCACAATTTATTTTTTAATCTTTTTTTACAGTGAAAAGTGTCCAGCTGCTAGGCATGTCTGATTGCCCACTTAAAGCGACTCTATCGCTAAATTGAATGTGCGAATAAAAGATGTCCCTGTAAAGTAAATAATTACCTCTTCTGTCAGCATGGCTGCTGAAAGCCACCTTATCGAACAGAAACTGCCAGCTGAATTTTTTTTTAAAAATCAACGCTTCAGGGAGTGTCGATCTTCTGGTCCCTGGATGTGTCCAGTGTATAGATAAGTATTTACTTTTTCCTTCACAAAGATATATTAATTGTCACTTTCAGTTTACTGACAGAGTCCCTTTAAATGATAACTATATTTATAGGTTAAATAAGCCAAACTGCCCCCTTGCCTTCCCCAGTATAGTAGTATATTCTCTAACACAGACCAGATCCAAAGCCACCATGGAGGAAAAAAGTGTAAAAAAATTAAAAGAAAGAAAAAAATATTTAAAGAGCACTAAATGCTCATGTAAGTAAAGGCAATGTTATTTGGACTGGAAACTTGTGAAAAATTTGCAATGTGCCCTCATCAACCCAACTTGATCTTATCTTTAATGTTATGCTACCAATTTAAACAAACTGATTTTTTCCCTGGTTGTATTGCAATATAGTGTTGAAAGGGGAACAAGCATCTCCAAAAGTAAAATGTAAATGATCACTTTGAACATTACTATGCTACATAAAACTCACACCTATGTGATGTCACTAACCCCTCGCCAACTCAACTTGATCTTATCATAATGTTATGCTGCTAAGTTACTCTCAATGTGTATGTTAGAATGTAGTGTCAAAAGGGAAATAACGCTCCCAAAGAAAATTGCAGCTGTTTACTTTGAGCATTTCGCTATGTTACATAAAAATCTCACTTAAGTGATATTTTAATTGACAGACCTATATTTAAATGTTAAATAGCTGGTGGGCGTGTAATTTGTTTGGAAAACTTACAAGAAAATACAATGTTTTCAATGTTTTACTATTTGTTCCAAAACACATAGGAAATAAAAATATATGTCAACAAATCTGCTACCAAATTGAAACCCTATTTGTCCCAAAAATCCCTGTCACCCCAAAAATCCTATTCCCTCATAAGTATAAGGATTAGAACCAAGACATCTTTGAAAAGACAAAAATGCTTTGGGAAATGATTAAGGGAGAAAAAGGTCTTGGAACTCTAGTGGTTAAAAGGGGTCTTTTTTTGTGTTATCAGTGCATCTGCAGCTGGTCACTATTCTTGAATATTCTTCGCATTATACATAAACATAAAACCAGCAAAAAAAGGTACACATAAACACTAGGTGAGAGCATGCATATATGTAGGCAAGTGCATGCATATACAGTATGTCAGAAGCGTGTAAATGCTCCTGTTCCATGACAGCTGCTGGTCTTATTCCAGCATCCTGGTTTTTGCTGTGATGCATTTCCCTGTCTGCCTGTCCACCTGCAAGGTGATTGTTGTAGCCAGTCTCTGGGTGGAGACCAAACATGATTTAAGCCAGCCAGACCTGCAGTCTCATGCTTGTGATAGCGTGTGTAACATGTGCTTCAAGCTCCCTGTTTGTCTGTCTTATTCCTGTGCCTGCTAGTTTGTATTCCCTTGTTGACAGCCTCGGATCGGATATCAACTAAGCTCAGAACTCAGCCTTCCCTGAACCTGGACTGTTAATGACCACTCTACCTGTTTGCCAACTGCAAGTACCTGTTCGCTGTGTTCAGCTCAAGTACCTGTTTGCTTTGCTCAGTTCATGTCTGCCCTGGCATTGTAGCCAGGAACTATAGCATTGTGTACAAGAACTGGGGGCAACGGAGTACAGGTAGGCCTGTTTGCCTTATGGGAAGGAGGCTGCTATAGGCGAACAACACAGAGGCCAACTATAGTGCCTGACTAATTATGCTAGGGGTAGGTATGTGGCAGGAACACTTCTGCTCCTCATTCCAGCATCCTGGTTTTGGCTTTGGCATTCTTCTTGTCTGTCTGTCCACCTGGAAAGTGATTGATGTGGCCAGTCTCTGGGTGGAGACCAAACCTGATTTAAGCAAGCCAAGGCTGCAGTCTCATGTTTGTGATATTGTGTTTGTTACACGTGCTCCAAGCTCCCTGTTTGCCTGCCCTGCTCTGCTAAATTGGATACCCTTGTTTACAACCTTGGATCGGATATCAATTACTCTCTGACCTCTGCCTGTCTTTTGACTACAGATTTGACCCTGACTATTCTAAACCTTACCTGCCTTGTATCTGGACTGTCAATTGAACCACTCTGCCTGTATGTCAACCACAACTATCTGCTTGCTGTGCTCAGTTTGTGCCTGCCCCAGTCTGGTAGCCAAGCACTATAGCATTGTGTATAAGTCTTGGGGGGCAACCGAGTACTGGTAGACCTGCTTGCCTTATGGGAAAGGAGACAGCTATAGGTGAAAAACACCAAAGCCAATTATAGTGTCTGCCCTGCGCTAGGGGTATGTGTGACAGCGTGACACAGTACATGCAGTATGGAGGTGGGGATGTGATTATACCCTAGACTTGCAGATAATGGGTCATTGAATTTTTTAAAAATCATTATATTGCACAAAATATAGAAATTACAAGCTATAGAGAAAACATGTACAGGGGATGCCATTGCAAATGCTAGATCACTTGCTATCCCTAGGTTCAACACTTTTATGGAACAAGCAATGCAGCTAATGAAGTCAGGGTAGTCAGTTTTCTTCATCTTCACACTTGTCCCAGGTCAGTTATTCAGAAAATAGCCAAAGTCAAGATTCAGCAATAGCAGTCTACACATTTTTTCATAACAGCTTTCCTATAAGTTGTTGTATTTAAACAAGTGAGGGGGCAAATGTTACAGAGCCCCTGCTTGTCTCAGATCAGCAGATTAATTTACATGGCATATCAGAAATACATTTTGAAGACATTCTATTTATTTTCAAGGTGTTACAAGCCTGTGAAAGAATGAATGATGTAATCTGAATCTATTTTTCTGCATAAAAATCCCTCCCTAGAGGATTATTGAGTTGACACCAAGGTCTGTGTGCTGTCAAGAGTCTTGAAGTGACCTTTCACTTGTTGCTGCAGACAGATATACTCAGCCTTCAGGTTATGAAAAGCACGTTGTATTTTTAAAGTCCTGACCTTTATGTTTTTTTCTAATTCTCATGATGTTCCATTGGGCTGAAAATCTTTTTAAAATTCTTTAGGATCCTCAACTGAACTACAACAGCACAAATAATTGTGTACCTATTAAATGCATTCTAATTAAACATCTATCTATCAATATATTGTTACATAACACAAAGCCTAAAAAGGTATTTATATATCGTATTATTGTTTTTACTTTACATGTTTTTCTTGATAAAAAATGTAATGGACATATAAGTGGGAATTAACAGAGCTTCCTGCTCCATTATCATAGTGCAGGAAGCGGGCATAAGTGGCATATGCTGCATTAACAAAGCAGATATACCTGTTTCAGGTTTATCTGCACCACCCACACCAGTTTCTATTTCAGAGTGATGCAGAAACTGGCATGGGTCCCTGCCTAATTACAAAGGGATAGCAGCAGTTTTCAATATATAGAAAACTGTGAACATCCCCACCAGATTGGACCTGGTTTATGAGATATGGACTGACTGCCAGCAAAATGGCAGATAGCTTACAAGTCTCTCTCTCTGCCCCTGTACTAAATACACAACACAGGCAGAATGTGCATATAGGATTAGAAAGTTCCTTTCCCTGTCTATATGCCCATCTTTCAAACCTGAAAAATGCATGGTTACCAGCATCCCCCTCTTCATTGCTCCAAGCTGTGTGTGTGGGGGAGGGGAGGCAGAACAAGCAACTCCAGCTCTACTGCTCTCCATGCCATGTCTGGGGTGAGAGCAAGCCACAGAGAATCAGAGAATTGTAAAACGGAGGTCAAGTGGAACTGCCCAGGAATAGCCCATGTGAATAGCATCCACAGAGAGATCAGTAAAGCACTGCAATATGCACTGGACTGAGGCAAGAACAATCTTATAAAGAACAGCTGACCAATGAGAAATCAGAAGTGGGCACGCCAATACCTGCACATGAACATGCTTGCATGGGAGTTCAGAAACCCATGTGAAAACACATGCAACAAGACAAGGAGGATTAAGTACATGTGTGTGCTGAGTGTACAGGTGGCAGAAAATGAAAGGAGGACGTTGGGTTTTTACAGGGGCAAAGCTGAAGTTTGTTTTGTTGTTGCTGGGTATTTAGTCAGAGCAATTTAAATTTAAAAGCTGACTTGTGCAATGTCTCAGTGTGATCTACAGCATTGTGATCTCACCTCACATATATCACATTGACATTAAAGAGATAGTGTATTTTGAAGTTTAATTGAACACACACATATTTTGAGTTATTATTTCAGTGCTTGGCAGAAAGTAATATTTGATGTAAGTTTCACATTTTTACATGTTTACTCTTGTACATTT
The DNA here is from genome assembly GCA_018402905.1 of Glandirana rugosa. NCBI lineage: Eukaryota > Metazoa > Chordata > Amphibia > Anura > Ranidae > Glandirana > Glandirana rugosa. Next base: position 77,599 of record BLSH010438291.1, on the reverse strand, counting down.
TGTTATTGTATTGAAATATTTACCCCCGCAGGAGCCAGTTGACATGTCAGGTCCTCTGTTCTTGTTACATTCTTTGTTAACATCTGCTGTACCTACCTCTTTTGATGGAGCATTAATAAATTTGAAAAGATTGAAGAGCATGTATGGAGTTGCAGATCATCTTTTACTGATCTTTAGAGTTGAACGAACCCGAACTGTAACGTTCGGGTCCATACCGAACTTTCGGGTGTCCGTGTTTTCCGAACCCGAACGTTTGAGAAAAAGTCTGGGTTCGGGTTCTGGGTTCTGGTATTTTATCACGCATGTTGAATAGCTGCAGGGCAGCCAATCAACAAGCGTTTCACTGGTTTTCCCTAGAAGCCATCACAGCCATGCCTACTAATGGCATGGCTGTGATTGGCCAGTGCATCATGTGACCCAGCCTCTATATGAGGCTGGAGTCACAGTGCTGCATGTCACATTCTCTCAGGTTAGTGTAGGGAGAGGATGCTGCCGGCGCTGTGAGGGACAGATTGTGAGGGAAAGATTGCAGATCTTATAACTAGGTAGAGATTACTACTACTGCTGTGAGGGACAGATTGCAGTGATAATAACTAGGTAGAGATTACTACTACTGCTTTGAGGGACAGATTGCAGATCTAATAACACTCATCCTGCATTACAGAATGATCTGATTAAAGAACGATCTCTCATCCTGCATTACAGAACAATCTGATTACAGAACGATCTGATACTGGACTAGGTAGAGATTACTACTGCTTTGGGGGACAGATTGCAGATCTAATAACATCTCCCATTTTTCTTCCTTCTGCAGCCCTCTAGCCCTTGCCAGGACTTTTTTTACAGCCATTTTGTGCCGAAAAGTTTGGGTCCCCATTGACTTTAATGGGGTTCGGGTCCGGGGTCACGTTCGGGTAACGTTCGGTAACGAACCCAAACGTTTCCGCGAAGTTCGGCCGAACCCGCCGAACCCGAACATCCAGGTGTTCGCTCAACTCTACTGATCTTCCGTTCTTGTTCCTATGACTCTGCTAATAGCTCTGTACTCTGACACACCTGGTTGGGCTAAGGATATACAGTATCTCACAAAAGTGAGTACACCCCTCATATTTTTGTAAATATTTTATTATATCTTTTCACGTGACAACACTGAAGAAATTACACTTTGCTACAATGTAAAGTAGTGAGTGTACAGCTTGTAGTGTAAATTTGCTGTCACCTCAAAATAACTCAACACACAGCCATCATTGTCTAAACCGCTGGCAATAGTAGTGAGTACACCCCTAAGTGAAAATGTCCAAATTAGGCCCAAAGTGTGAATATTTTGTGTGACCACCATTATTTTCCAGCACTGTATAAACCCTCATGGGCATGGAGTTCACCAAAGCTTCACAGGTTGCCACTGAAGTCCTCTTCCACTCCTCCATGATGACATCACAGAGCTGATGGGTGTTAGAGACCTTGCGCTCCTCCACCTTCCATTTGAGGATGCCCCACAGATGCTCAATAGGGTTTAGGTCTGGAGACATGCTTGACCAGTCCATCACCTTCACCCTCAGCTTCTTTAGCATGGCAGTGGTCGTCTTGGAGGTGAGTTTGGGGTCGTTATCATATTGGAATAATGCCCTGTGGCCCAGTCTCTGAAGGGAGGGGATCATACTCTGCTTCAGTATGTCACAGTACATGTTGGAATTCATGGTTCCCTCAATGAACTGTAGCTCCCCAGTGCCGGCAGCCCCAGACCATGATACTCACACCACCATGCTTGACTGTAGGCAAGACACACTTGTCTTTGTACTCCTCACCTAGTTGCCACCACACACGCTTGACACCATCTGAACCAAATACGTTTATCTTGGTCTCATCAGACCACAGGACATGGTTCCAGTAATCCATGTCCTTAGTCTGCTTGTCTTCAGCAAACTGTTTGCAGGCTTTCTTGTGCACCATCTTTAGAAGAGGCTTCCTTCTGGGACGACAGCCATGCAGAACAATTTGATGCAGTGTACGGCGTATGGTCTGAGCACTGACAGGCTGACCCCCCACCCCACCCCTTCAACCTCTGCAGCAATCTTGGCAGCACTCATATGTCTATTTCCCAAAGACAACCTTTGGATAGGACGCTGAGCACGTGCACTTAACTTCTTTGGTTGACCATGGCGAGGCCTGTTCTGAGTGGAACCTGTCCTATTAAACCGCTGTATAGTCTTGGCCACCATACTGCAGCTCAGTTTCAGGATCTCGGTAGAGCAACAATTCTTTTTTTCAGATCCTCAGAGAGTCCTTTGCCATGAGGTGCCATGTTGATCTTCCAGTGACCAGTATGAGAGAGTGAGATCAATAACACCAAATTTAACACACCTGCTCCCCATTCACACCTGAGACCTTGTAATACTAACTAGTCACATGATACCGGGGAAGGAAAATGGCTAACCGGCCCCAATTTGTACATTTATACTTAGGGGTTTACTCACTTTTGTTACCAGCGGTTTAGACATTAATGGCTTTGTGTTGAGTTATTTTGAAGGGAGAGCAAATTTACACTGTTATACAAGCTGTACACTCACTACTTTATATTGTAGCAAAGTGTCATTTCTTCAGTGTTGTCACATGAAAAGATATAATAAAATATTTACAAAAATGTGAGGGATGTATTCACTTTTGTGAGATATTGTATGTGCAGAAACCTGTATGTATAAAGACCCCCAAACACAGAAACAAATATACTCCAGAAAATGACACAGACCTGTTTAAAGCAGAAACTTCACTGTCTCAATCAACATTAACTATTTTAAACCCTTATGCTGCTAGCATTAGTAAATCAATAGGAAGGGATATTTAATTTACTTGGTTTAAACTTTTTTTACATTACTTCAGTTACTTCCTGGCTTCTAGGCCTTGCCAAATTATGCCATACATCCCAGGAGTCTTCAGGACAGGGAGGAGGGTTTTCTGCTAAGTGTAGATGCATTTTAGGAAGCAAATACTACAGGAATTATCTGCCCTTACTCAAGATGGCCACGGCCAAAAATGCTAGGGGGCTGTTTTTCAAAATGATTTCTCCGTAAAATAAACCATGGAGACATGAATGGATGGGGGAGTTTGCTCTGAATATTAAAAATTAATTATATAGCATTTTTGGTTTGTGGTGCTTAGATGCAGTATAGGTCCGCTTTAAGTATCAGTCAAGTATATTGTAATTGATGTGAGTAAGAACAGGTTATACCGGGGTATATTAGGAAGGAAAAGTTATACTAATATGGGTTCATTATCAAAGATTATAACACAGCAGGTAATGATCAAACATTAGCAAACGGTAATTGACTGAGATTATTAGCAAGCTGCAAACTTAATAGTACACTTCTATCCTTAACCCATACATGGTGGCCTTACTAAGGTGGGTTGAGAGGACCTATAGGTTGTTACAGCATCAACAGTCAGCAGTCAGTAGTCCAGTACTAAATCTGCTGACCAGCTTGTTGGTGCCCAAAACCTTGCATTGGAGCACTCGGGTAGTGTCCTTTTAAGGCCTCATACACACGGACGTTTCTAAAAAAATAAACAAAACGTCGGGCCCGACGTCAAGGAAAAAAAGTCGGCGTTTTTCGGCGTTATGCATCGGCGTTTTTGAGCGTTAGTGAGCGTCGGCGTCAATAGGCGTTTTTTAAAAAAAATCATCCCTCTGCTATTTTTCAACCTAAAAACGTCGGCGTCAAAAAACGCCGGAAAACGCCAGTATAATAATAGGTGGCGTTTGTTGGCATATTGTGGCGTATTGTGGCGTCGGCGTCAAAAAATGCCAAAACGTTACAGCCTCAGAACGCGATGGCTGTGGGTTCTAGTTTCAGCTCACTAACAACGACGTCATCTACAGCTCAAAAACGCCGACGTTTTATGGGGCCATTGACTAACATGGAGAGCTGCAAAAAACGCCAGAAAACGCCGGCGTCAAAAAACGTCCGTGTGTATGAGGCCTTAGAGCTGGTGCATCCAAAATGAAAGTGTTCCTACCCAGCAAGTCTGTCCTCTGTTAGACAGTGTATAGTTGGCCAGAGGCCAATTACCAGCGCCAGGCACCAAGGGCTTACCTCTTTCTCTCTAGTGGTATCTTCAGCATGTGACTCTTTACTATACAGCAGGCTCCCCACGGTCCAGGTCAAAATCCAATGCTCAAGGATAGTGTCCACTTTGCTACCCCTGCTTTCAGATAATGATGTCCCGCTCACTGCTCTCACTGCACTCAGGTGGGTCATGGTCTGTATCAGTGCTGGTCAACTCGCAGAAAGAGAGCCTTCTGCTGGCTGTATCTGTGTAGAAGTATTTTGTTAAAAACAGACGCAGAACAGCAACAGCACAGTGAAATTGCAGCTGCTCCTCTCCTGCCAATTAAGTATCGGGATACAGTATTTAGAGATGCAATAGATTATGCCTAGTACATATGATCAGAAAATCGTCACTTTCAGAGCAATGGTACGATAATCTGATTGTTAGTACATAGCTTTCGAGAGCCGATCACGACAATTCATGTGAAAACATCTAAAAGGACTCCTACAATACCAAAACAAATAAAAACAAGACCACGCATGCTCGTAAATAAAAGAATACATTACAATACAACACACTACATCACTTTTGTATTCTGTCATATGACAATTTCCATAACTTTAGAAACCTCTTCATTTCCAATATGAGACTAGCATGCAAAAAATAAAGGAAAATCATTAGTTTGATATTTCATTGTGTGTACAAAGCTTAAAGGAGAGCCAGTCACCAGACAATTTTTTCAGCAAAATCACTGAGACTGCTGCTAGGCATCTTAGATGTGATGTCAGCCATCCCAGTAGGAGGACACTGTATGGTATTTCCTTTCACTACTTGCCTAGCAGCTACATAAAAGTTTATGTAGGTAGGTGAGGGAAGGTGTGAAGGAGTTAAGCCAATAGAGAATGTAATTAAACACTTACATTTTTCTAGCAAGCTCAAAGGCACATTGCATATTCATTTATGGAAAGCCAAAACACTGCAAGTAAGCATTTTAAACACTTGTTTTTTTGTCCTTTTTCCTGCAATTTTTTAAGCTGGTGACAGGGTCTCCCTAAATATTTGTAGTTTGCAAATCAAGCTACAAATCAAATTGCAGTTTTTAATCAATCTGTCTCCCTTCTTAACAACTGTTGCTGTCCTAATGAAGGGGGGATTGCGAGCCCCTGAAACACATTGGCTTTTTATCTTTGCTTCAGATTTAAAAATATGTAGTGCTTTCTTTGCACACCTGAAGATGACACACCCAGCACATACTAACACACCTTGAGGTATTTCAAAGAATCTGTTAGGCCAAGCACAGCCTAAAATAAGAGAGGTTTAGCAAGTGTATTTATACAAACAATCAATAAGACAACAGCATTACTCTGAGAGATATGGTTAAACACCTTCAATATTCTCACAGTAATTAATGGAACTGAAACTAATTTACCTAGCAATAGTATATACAGTCCTAACTTGCAATAATAGTTCCAGTTTTATCCCACTGACCAGTGATTAATGAAGAAAAAAGTTGGCCGTCAACATTGCGGCCCTTGAAGAAGGCACAACGGTTACAAACAGGCAACAGATTAACATGTATGATGTTAGTCTCTTACCAGTCCCAGGGCACCCTTTTCTGTATCTCCAGACATGTGCTCTGATTCAGTGAAAGTCCAGTTCCAAGTCAGACAGGGGCAGAAGTTGTTGATGATCTCACTCTTTCAATCCTGCTGAGACAATCCCTCTTTTCCTTTCCTAAGAGTGGTGGGAGTGCTCACTAGTGCAGTCTGATCTCAACAGGCATCCAAATCACACCCACTCAGGGAGAAGGTTCTCAGTCTCTTTGCTTCTCTGATTTCTTACCCAATTGTGGTCAGCTATGGCAGGGATCTGTTGATCTAGCAGCAGAAGTAACTCAGTCTCTTTCCCACACACCCGATTGCTTTCGGGATCATCCCCTCAATTGTAGCATTGCACAAAGTATGATGACAGCAGTAGTCTCTGATCAGCCCTTTTCTCCCGGGCAGCTTAGCATCAGATAGCGCCAGGAAGCTCTGGTCACACACCACTGTTCCCCATTCACTGCAACCTTGTGGTGCGCCCTTTCAGCTGCTCAGCACAGGAATATGGTTGCAGTAGCACATGGTCCCCACAGTGGCTTCCTCCCTGCATTCTGCAGACTGATGGGACAACAGAGCTCCCTTTATCCAGCAGTTGAGTTTACTGTCCCCTTGCTCTGTTGAACCAGCCAATCATGATCCTCTAGACCCAGCCAAGATGGACACCCACTGCACTGAAGACACCCCATAGACCAGTATCACAAAGCGACAAAAAAGTGTACCAGTTTGAGGTAGGTAAATAAAGGGTGTGTCTCAGTAGATGGCCCACGGGACTTTTATGATTCACACCACAAAAAGGTTAAAATATAACAAAATTTATTGTTTACAAAAAGTACAGCACAGCATGTATAAAAACACTTTTACCAAAACATCACATAAAAATTACAAATAAATTATCCAAGTTAAAAAACTTATGTTGAAATCAGGTGGTTTTTGTGAATGTAAACCATACACACAAACTATGTCTGTGCTGTCGTTCTCTACGCGATGGTAAGTTCACTTCCTCAGGAAAAGTGCATGATTACATCTAAAGGTAAAAAACACATGTTGGATTCCATGGGGAAAAAAACCCACTTACAGTTCAATCATATAATTATCGTCTCTTTTCACAATAATTTCGTTATAAATGTGGACATAAATAAAATCTAGTCAAACAATCTTCAAGCTTGCACAGAAACAAAGCCAAGTGGAACCATCCCTAGGCTCGTCAGATTATCCCTGCCTCCCTTTTTCACCATCCTTACATAGAAGGAAATGTAAATCCTTGGAGAACCCAGAGCGCCCACACAAACACAGCTTTGCATTGAACCCATTCATTATATACACGTATGCAACATAGATGTCTGTGACAGGATACAATCTTTCTTACCATATTAGACATGCAGGTGTTCAAACTGATGCTTTATTTCCAATTTGTCATATGAACTTGCTTTTTCTTTCTGATGACAGCTATGCTCATTCCATACCCTAAAATATGCCATTCCTGGATGGAAAATGTCTCTTTATATCAGTGTTCCATGTATGTTTTTGGATAAATTAGGATTGGATAAATTAGGTAACTTAAAAACCAATTTAGAAACACAATCTTTTAGTAAAAAGACAAATGCACATCTACCAATATAAGTGAATATATACAGGGACATTATTTACATAGGTATCATTTTTGCCTTTGAATTTTATTCAGTAAGACATAATGACTGAGGATGTTATATAAACAGTAATGTCCCTCTAAAGTCAAAAATAGACTGGTCCCTCTTAATGTAGAATTAAACCCTCAGAATTGTCTAGCTTAACATACTGAGCACAATACAATAAACATTCCCAGTAAAATATTTTTAAAATGCTTACTCCAACACTTGCAGCTTTCAACTTTCAATGCTGATGGCTTTCAATCTGTCAGTGCTCCTTCCCTGAACTTCTGGTTTTAAGAGGAAAGAGTTAAAAGTGGCCAGTGTAGTCTGGAGTCCGTTTGTTAGCTTGGAGTGGAGAAGGGGAGGATGACGGTTCATTTTTAGTGCCAAAAGCAATGACGCCGAGCCACACTCGGGATTACACTGTTAAATGCCTCCAATGTACTTACCCTGTACCTGCGATCCCGTGATGTCCTTCGGCGGTGTCCTCCAACTGGATCCTGCGGCCGAATCATCCCCCCTATGTATCAGGGTTCCGGGCTCTGTTCCCTGTGAGCAGCGCGACGCATGGGGGCGAAGCCGGTGGGAAATTCAGAAAGTAGTAAACACAAATACACACACAATACATAGTAATCTGTTGCAAAGAATGGTAAATTTCAGCGCTAAAGGTTCCTCGAGATGGCAAGCAACCATGTGGAAATGAAAATCGAATGGATGACCGGATGTGTGCTGCCCTCGGACGGGAAATCCAAAAGGTAATAAAAAGACAAAACTAAAGGAAGGCGCATGCACCTAGTGCATTACCAAAAATAATTTATTCCAGATTAAAATGTTAAAAGAGGGTACTCACAAACAAAACACGGAGACAGGACGCGGTAAAATCAGGCACAAGGCAGGAGAAAATCTGACGCGTTTCGGGGGCACACCCCCTTCCTCAGAGCTACGCGTCAGGTTTGTCCCTAGTGCTATGTCTAGTGCCCTGCCTGCACGTTTACTGTTCTTTCTGCCTGGAAAACTGAGAGCGTCCATGGCATCCAAATAGCGTCCCTCTATGTCAAAAGCGGTTTTGGACCAGCTTGAAAACAGAGATAGTGAATTAGAACCACTTGCAGAATGTAGTGATAGTGATCCATGGGGAAATTCGTCATCAGACACTGAAAGTGACGACAGCTACGCCGTTTACATATGCGGGCACGACCTACGTATGCATTTGCTTCTGCAAGCGAGCACACAGGAACGGGGCTGCTTTTAATTTATTTATTTTTATTTATTGTTTATTTTATTTTTATTTTTCTATTTTGACTTTTAACTTATTTTATCTGTTTTATTCCTATTACAAGGAATGTACACATCCCTTGTAATAGGAATAGGGCATGATAGGTCCTCTTTACAGAGAGATCTGGGGTCTATAAGTCCCCAGATCTTGTCTCTAGGCTGGGAATCCTGAAATTACAAATAAAAAAACTGTTCAAACCAATATGCAGTGTCTAGTATTACAGTGACTAGTAATATTGCACCCTTGTTTGGACACATTTCAGTGTTTTTGGTTTGATTACATTATTGAATAAAAGGTATTATTTATTTATTATATTATAATTTTTGATTTTGTGTTTAAATTTTTTTTTTTTTATCAAACCCAGGATGTCTACTAGACTCTTGTTTGGACAGATTTAAGTGAGTTATTCCTAATAATTACAGGCCTACAATATAAAACGGCAAATTTCCATGCAAAACAATGCACCGTTTTGACATTGTAAATATTGAAATAATCATACCGCCAGGGAGGTTAACAAACCTTACAAAAGTAATATGGGAAAAACACTTTTTCTTGCACTACTTGCACTGTGCAAAGTATCATCATCACACTATGCAAGTGTTCAGGGTATACCTACATCTTCAGTCATTTATCTCAGCTATCCTCTGCTGGCTTCTCTTCAACAGCCATTCTAGTTAGAAAGGGAAATATACCCTATGTGTTAGTAGCATTTATTTTGACATATTTTTTCTATTAATGTTCAGTGAAACATATGGGTATGTGTTATTCTGCACATCAATCCTTATTTCTCTGCATATTTACATTAATTTGTATCACTTGTAACTGCCATATAAATTGCTCTCTGTCATTTGAACGATGGAAATACTGAGCAAGACTAGCAGTAAAAAACATGTATTGACTCATTTTAAGACTGTGAATCCAGTGAACATGACTTTACCTTCTATTTGTGTTGGTTCATCAATGCAACAGTGTCCATTTACTAACTACATATTTTATGGTAAATCATGTTGCAAACAGTGAGCAATTATTACACAGGTTTACCAAGTTGTTTTCCTGATCAATAAATAGCATACTTGTACTTAGTTTGCCTACCTTTACATGCACATGAACTTTAATGGCATCCCAACTTTAGTCTGTAGGGTTCAATATTAAGTTGGCCCATCCTTTGCAGCTATAACAGCTTCAAATCTTCTGAGAAGGCTTTCCACAAGATTTAGGAGTGTGTCAATGGGAATGTTTGACCATTCTTCCAGAAGCGCATTTGTGAGGTCAGGCACTTATGTGGATGAGAAGGCTTGGCTTGCAGTCTCTCTAATTCATCCCAAAGGTGTTCTATCTGGTTGAGATCAGGACTCTGTGCAGGCCAGTCAAGTTCCTCCACCCCAAACTCGCTTATTCATGTCTTTATGAACCTTGCTTTGTGCATTGGTCCAAATCATTTGGTGGAGGGGGATTATGGTGTGGGGTTGTTTTTCAGGTGTTGGGCTTTGTCCCTTAGTTCCAGTGAAGGGAACTCTGAAAGCATCAACATACCAAGACATTTTGGACAATTTCATGCTCCCAGCTCTGTAGTAACAGTTTGGGGATTGCCCCTTCCTGCTCCAACATGACTGTGCACCAGTGCACAAAGCAAGGTCCATAAAGACATGGGTGAGCAAGTTTTGGGTGGAGGAACTTGACTACCCTGACCTCAACCCGATAGAACACCTATGGGATGAATTAGAGTGGAGACTGTGAGCCAGGCCTTCTCATTCAAATCAGAGCATGACCTCACAAATGCATTCTGAAAAAATGGTCAAACTTTCCCATAGACACACTCCTAAACCTTGTGGACAGCCTTCCCAGAAGAGTTGAAGCTGGTATAGCTGCAAAGGGTGAGCCAACTCAATATTGAACACTACAGACTAAGACTGGGATGGCATTAAAGTACATGTGCGTGTAAAGGCAGGTGTCCCAATACTTTTGGTAACTATATATATATATATATATATATATATATATATACACACACACATACATATATATGTGTGTGTATATATATATACTCACACATATGTATACATAGACAGTATCTCACAAAAGCGAGTACACCCCTCATATTTTTGTAACTATTTTATACTATTCATGTGACAACACTGAAGAAATTACACTTTGCTACAATGTAAAGTAGTAGTGTATAACAATGTAAATTTGCTGTCCCCGCAAAATAACTGAACACACAGCCATTCATTTCTAAACCACTGGGAACAAAAGTGAGTACATCCCTAAGTGAAAATGTCCAATTTGGGCCCAATTAGCCATTTTCCCTCCCCAGTGTCATGTGACTCGTTAGTGTTACAAGGTCTCAGATGTGAATGGGGAGCAGGTGTGTTAAATTTGGTTTTATCACTCTCACTCTCTCATACTGGTCACTGGAAGTTCAACATGGCACCTCATGGCAAAGAACTCTCTGAGCATCTGAAAAAAAGAATTGTTACTCTACATAAAGATGGCCTAGGCTATAAGAAGATTTCTAAGACCCTGAAACTGAGCTGCAGCACGGTGTCCAAGACCATACAGCAGTTTAATAGGACAGGTTCCACTCAGAAAAGACCTCTCCATGGTCGGCCAAAGAAGTTGAGTGCACATGCTCAGCATCATATCCAGAGGTTGTCTTTGGGAAATAGATGTACGAGTGCTGCCAGCATTGCTGCAGAGGTTGAAGGGGTGGGGGGGTCAGCCTGTCAGTGCTCAGACCATACGCCACACACTGCATCAAGTTGGTCTGGTTGGCTGTCGCCCCAGAAGAAAGCCTCTTCTAAAGATGATGCACAAGAAAGCCTGCAAACAGTTTGCTGAAGACAAGCAGACTAAGGACATGGATTACTGGAACCATGTCCTGTGGTCTGATTAAACCAAGATAAACTTATTTGGTTTAGATGGTGTCAAACATGTGTGGCAGAAACCAGGTGAGGAGTACAAAGACAAGTGTGTCTTGCCTACAGTCAAGCACGGTGGTGGGAGTGTCATGGTCTGGGGCTGCATGAGTGCTACCGGCACTGGGGAGCTACAGTTCATTGTGGGAACCATGAATGCCAACATGTACTGTGACATACTGAAGCAGAGCATGACCCCCTCCCTTCGGAGATTGGGCTGCAGGGCAGTATTCCAACATGATAACGACCCCAAAAACAGCTGCAAGGTGACCACTAAAGAAGCTGAGGGTAAAGCTGATGTGGCCACCGTTATTTTCCAGCACTGCCTTAACCCTCTTGGGCTTGGAGTTCACCAGAGCTTCAAAGATTGCCACTGGAGTCCTCTTCCACTCTTCCATAATGACATCATGGAGCTGGTGGATGTTAGAGACCTTGCGCTCCTCTACCTTCCATTTGAGGATGCCCACAGATAGGGGTTTTAGGTCTGGAGACATGCTTGGCCAGTTCATCATTTTTACCCTCAGCTTCATTAGCAAGGCAGTGGTCATCTTGAAGGTGTATTTGGGGTTGTTATCTTGTTGGAATACTGCCCTGCGGCCCAGTCTCCGAAGGGAGGGAAACATGCTCTGCTTCAGCATGTCACAGTACATGTTGGCATTCATGGTTCCCTCAATGAACTGTAGCTCCCCATTGCTGGCAGCACTCCTGCAGCCCCAGACCATGACACTCCCACCACCATGCTTGACTGTAGGCAAGACACACTTGTCTTTGTACTCTTCATCTGGTTGCCGCCACACATGCTTGACATCATCTGAACCAAATACGTTTATCTTGATCTCATCAGACCACAGGACATGGTTCCAGTAATCCATGTCCTTAGTCTGCTTGTCCACAGCAAACTGCGGGCTTTCTTGTGCATCATCTTTAGAAGAGGCTTCCTTCTGGGGCGACAACCATCCAGACCAATTTGATGCAGAGTGTGGGTTATGGTCTGAGCACTAACAGGCTGACCCCCACTTCAACTTCTGCAGAAATGCTGGCAGCACTCATAAGTCTATTTCTGAAAGACAGCCTCTGGATATGACACTGAACGCGTGCACGCAACTTCTTTGGTCGACCATGACAAGGCCTGTTCTGAGTGGAACCTGTCCTGTTAAACTGCTGTATGATCTTGGCCACAGTGCTGCAACTCAGTTTCAGGGTCTTGGCAATCTTCTTATAGTCTAAGCCAGTGGTTCTCAACTCCAGTTCTCAGGACCCACCAACAGGCCAGATTTTAAGTATAATCTTGGGGAGTTGCAGGCTAGAATGCTGCAATCACTGAGCAGCAAATGATATCACCTGTGATGCATTTCAGTTATCCTGCAAACCTGGCCTGTTAGTGGGTCCCGAGGACAGGAGTTGAGAACCACTGGTCTAAGCCATCTTCATGTAGAGCAACAATTCATTTTTTAAGAACCTCAGAGAGTTCTTTGCCATGAGGTGCCATGTTGAACTTCCAGTGACCAGTATGAGAGAGTGAGAGTGATAACACCAAATTTAACACACCTGCTCCCCATTCACACCTGAGATCTTGTAACACTAATGAGTCACATGACACCGGGGAGGAAAAATGACTAATTGGGCCCAATTTGGACATTTTCACTTAGGGGTGTACTCACTTTTGTTGCCAGTGGTTTACATATTAATAGCTGTGTGTTGAGTTATTTTGAGGGGACAGCAAATTTACACTGTTATACAAGCTGTACACTACTTTACATTTTAGCAAAGTGTAATTTCTTTAGTGTTGTCACATGAAAAGATATAATAACATATTTACAAAAATTTGAGGGGTGTACTCACTTTTGTGAGATACTGAATATATATATATATATATATATATATATATATATATATATATATATATATAGGGGCAAAAAAGTATTTAGTCAGCCACCAATTGTGCAAGTTCTCCCACTTAAAAAGATGAGAGAGGCCTGTAATTTTCATCATAGGTACACTTCAACTATGAGAGACAGAATGAGAAAAAAAAATCCAGAAAATCACTTTGTCTGATTTTTAAAGTATTTATTTGTAAATTATGGTGGAAAATAAGTATTTGGTCACCTACAAAAAAGCAAGATTTCTGGCTCTCACAGACCTGTAACTTCTTCTTTAAGAGGCTCCTCTGTCCTCCGCTCGTTACCTGTATTAATGGCACCTGATTGAACTCATTATCAGTATAAAAGACACCTGTCCACAACCTCAAACAGTCAGACTCCAAACTCCACTATGGCCAAGACCAAAGAGCTGTCAAAGGACACCAGAAACAAAATTGTAGACCTGCACCAGGCTGGGAAGACTGAATTTGCAATAGGTAAGCAGCTTGGTGTGAAGAAATCAACTGTAGGAGCAATTATTAGAAAATGGAAGACATACAAGACCACTGATAATCTCCCTCGATCTGGGGCTCCACACAAGAGCAAAAATCCCAGAACCACATGGGGGGACCTAGTGAATGACCTGCAGAGAGCTGGGACCAAAGTAACAAAGGCTACCATCAGTAACACACTACACCGCCAGGGACTCAAATCAAATCCTGAAGTGCCAGACGTGCCCCCCTGCTTAAGCCAGTATATGTCCGGGCCCGTCTGAAGTTTGCTAAAGAGCATTTGGATGATCCAGAAGAGGATTGGGAGAATGTCATATGGTCAGATGAAACCATAAAAACAGGAGAAAGAATGCTGAGTTGCATCCAAAGAACACCATATCTACTGTAAAGCATGGGGGTGGAAACATCATGCATTGGGGCTGTTTTTCTGCAAAGGGACCAGGATGACTGATCCGTGTAAAGGAAAGAACGAATGAGACCATGTATTGTGAGATTTTGAGGAAAAACCTCCTTCCATTAGCAAGGGCATTGAAGATGAAACTTGCCTGGGTCTTTCAGCATGACAATGATCCCAAACACACCACCCGGGCAACGAAGGAGTGGCTTCGTAAGAAGCATTTCAAGGTCCTGGAGTGGCCTAGCCAGTCTCCAGATCTCAACCCCATAGAAAATCTTTGGAGGGAGTTGAAAATCTGTGCTGCCCGGCAACAGCCCCAAAACATCACTGCTCTAGAGAAGATCTGCATGGAGGAATGGGCCAAACTACCAGCAACAGTGTGTAAAAACCTTGTGGAGACTTACAGAAAACGTTTGACCTCTGTCATTGCCAACAAAGGGTATATAACAAAGTATTGAGATGAACTTTTGTTATTGAACAAATACTTATTTTCCACCACAATTTGCAAATAAATTCTTTAAAAATCAGACAATGTGATTTTCTGGATTTTTTTTCTCATTCTGTCTCTCATAGTTGAAGTGTACATATGATGAACATTACAGGCCTCTCTCACCTATTTAAGTGGGAGAACTTGCACAATTGGTTGCTGACTAAATACCTTTTTGCCCCACTGTATATATATATATATATATATATATATATATATATATATCAACATACCATGTTTTGACATTAAAGTAACCTAGTCACTCATAAAAAGTGAGCTATAAAATGCAGGCACCTAAATGTGCTTTCCCCACCACTATGGGCAAATCCCAGTCTATTCTGATTAAGAAAAACTTTGACATTTCCTGGTGATGTTTAACTCCCACCTCCCAAGCATTCCTATTGGGCCATCACTATGATGGGCTGCCACAATAATCAATAGGAATGTGAATGAGGCAGGATGAGGGTGGGTAGGCTCTGACACTACCAAATGTGCCTGAGCTTTGTCTAATCAGAAAAACACAGCATTCCAATATAGCACAGCTTGCAGACTGCTGCAGGTAAGTAGAAGCCCCTTTATACCTGAGAGCAGGAAAATACATGTTAATACGCCTGAAACAAGAAGACTCCAAAGATAATAATAAAACTCAAAAGTGGAAGCTATTTCAATACATTTTTAGCTAGCAAAGGAATGGTGCATAGGGTTAGGGTCCTTTCACACACACGGACCGTTCATCAGTTCATCAGTTTATCAGTTCATCAGTTCATCCGTTTTTCATCAGTTTTTCATCCGTTTTTCGTCCGTTTTTCATCAGTGGTCATCAGTTTTTCATCAGTTTTTTCATCCGTTTTTCATCAGTGGTCATCAGTTTTTCATCAGTTTTTTCATCCGTTTTTCATCAGTGGTCATCAGTTTTTCATCAGTTTTTTTTTACATTCACTACCAATGCAAAAACGGATGAAAAACTGACCGTTCGTCAGTTTACATCCGTTTTTCGTCCGATCCGTTTTTTTGACGGATGAAAAATAGGACTTTCATCCGTTCAAAAAAACGGATGCTGACGGAAGCGGATGAAAACTGATGAAAATAGCTGATCATCAGTTGTCATCAGTTTTTCCATAGAGTTGCATTAATGTCCGTTTTTCATCCGTCAACGGATGGATGAAAAACGGACAAACGGTCCGTATGTGTGAAAGGGGCCTTAGGGGTAAGTATAAACAAACTTCCCTCATACTCAATGAAGCCAGTACTGTGAAAAGGCAATCAATCACATGAGCTGGAAATGTCATTTTTGGCTTAATTCTGTACACAAACAGGGTACAAAATACCACCATTGCTGCCATGATTACAATGAAGCCATACTTAAATTTTTTGCCAATTTTGGAAAATTATAGCTGGCTTCTGATTGGAATGAAAGGTAGTTTATAATCACCAAGAAATCACAAAATGGCTTTTGTAGCAATTATATGTATCGTTTTATGCTGTGGAGTTATGCTTTGCTGGAAGTGCATAAAAGAGGGCTATGTAAACATGCATATACTGTATATATACGATGCAAATTCTCAATAACTTGGGACCTACCCCTGAAAATAAGCCACGTTTGAAAACACAAACATTAGAGCTGAAAGAAATGATTAAGGTCAATTAGCATTTTGCTGTTATTTTTTTCAGCAGTCAAAAACATGGAAACATTAGTAGGCAATGGCCATCTAAATGTTCAAAAAATACATAGCAGCAAAGATAAAGTTAAAAGTAACTATTTGCATAATATGGTTGATTCTATGTTATGAATACTGTAAAATAATTTTAAAAAAAGTATTTTTAGTAACAGCAGAATAGTTTAATGTACAAACAAAAAACATTTTGTAAGAAAATGTAAGCTTGAACTCTAGATACAAAGCCTTTCATTTAAATTAACTCATCAATAACCTCAAAGAATATAACTCCAGTTTTTGTTCATCAAGTGTCTTTGACAACCCAGTTATTACCATGTAAAAGTAAAGGTGACATCACCACTGTGCTGTACATGGCCTGTGCAGAGAATGAAGCAGTAGGAAGGACTGAGTAGGCCCACCCACCACAGTTTGCCTGCAGAAAACTAGAAAAGGGGGCGGATACAAGACCAGTCACCCTGCACAAGGAGGGAGAACAGCAGCGAGTGGCCTTTTTTACCGGATTTTGCTGCACAGAGGCAAGGTTTCTTGCACAAGTTATTGCACAGATCTAGAAAAAAAACATAACTAACCCTATCCCTAAGTAAGAATGCACATTCCTCATGTATTTTGAGAGTATTTGATTATTCTGGAGCTTAGCTTGAACTGATGCAAACATAGAAATAAAAAAAATTGTTTACAACATGGATGGTTACATTGATGTACATACTGCTATTGGACCTACTGCAGTGGTTTCCCACAATACAAAGCTCAGAGCATAAGCAAACGATTGCCAGGCCTGTGCTGTTACGTGGGAGGCTTTCCTAACAAGGCCAGCGTCTTAAGAGGATATTTCTCTCCCCCAAAATGTTGGATATAGGTTTCTTAGAATGTGTGTTACTCCAACATTTTGACCCCCCCGGCACAGCTAATCACTGGAAAGATCATTTTACTAATGTTTTTTGCCTCATGCTGATATGCCTCCCTGCATTCTCCAACCCCCATGTCTCTAAGTCCCTTATGCAACTGAGAATAGAAGTCATGTGATCAAATAAAAAGAAACAAGAGTAATTACAATTTTTTATACATAAATACACAAAACTTTTGCCTTGGATTTTTGTTTTAAACTGATCTATTTTACAAAGTAGGGGTTCACCACTTGCCGACCGCAATATTTATAAATATGTTGTGATTTGCAAGTGGTTTACCGGGGTTATGGCTGAAGCTATCAGCCAAAAACCCAGTACCTTTTTCTTCAGCCGGCGGCTGGCTTTCTCATGAAAGTGCTTCGATCTGTTCGCCGGTGTTTCCTGGGCTTACAGTTTCCACTGGCTGGTCACAGAGGCGATAAAAGACTAACAGATAAAAGACCTTTGAACACCTTTATGGCATTGGAGGACCAGAATGATGTCATGACATCACTTCTGGGCCAGGGTGGAAGTAAACAATTTCTTTTTTTACGCAAAATATCATGTAGTGGGTGCACAGTTTCTTCCGTGGCCTTGTCTAACTGGCCGCCGCGAGTACATAGGCTCTCTTGAGAGGCCTGCCAGTCCCTGCGGGGGATTTCTCCCTTTTTTTTTTCTCCTCACTGACTTGCATAGGCATTCTGTCCCCTTCCCGGTGTTCCTATTGGCAGGAGGAGAGGGAGCCAATCAGGGGAAGTTAATATCTGGAACCAATGAGAGGGATTTTAACAGCTGCTAAGGATCCTGGGACATGTAATTCTTATATAAAACAACCCCATAGCCTTGTATGAGGGCAGGAACTACAAGCATGCTCTGGGGGGCAAAGGAACAAAAGACTCCATCTTGCCTATCTGAGGGATTTCAGACACCATGAGGCAAGAGAAGAGACTGGACCCAGGGGAGAGGTGTTGCCTCCCAGGTCAGTCCACCGCGGCATGTCAGGCATCCACAGCCAGTCAAGACATCCAGCCTGAGAGAGGGGGAACCCAGGTGCATATCCAGGCACACCTGCACCTACGGCGTGAGGTGTTCCAGTGTGAGGTGACCAGTCAGGTCACCAGAAGAGCCTGCCTGTTCCAGGAATGTTTGTTTGGGCCTTGACCGCAGGATTGGTGAGAGGGCACTTGCCCATTTGCAGGAAACAAGGACACTGCACACAGACAGAGTTACTTCACTCTTACCAGAACCTGAGTCTTGTTAATGACCTGTTAAGCAGTTACAGTGTCCGCCTTGCTATCCGGATACTGTCAGCATACCACAGATACACTTTGCTAAGCAGGAATTTGAGTACACCAACTACAGTAGCTAGCCAAAGATCCAAGGCTTCATCTTTCTTCAAAGGGACTGAAGTTACTAGTGCCATACGGGCACACACACTCCTATTCAGGGCTCTGTATATGTAGTGGGTGCGCGGTACAGTTTACCTTGGGGGTGATCCATTGAATGTTGATTTGAGTACAGTGTTTGTAGTTGGGCCTGTGGTGTCAGGGGACAGAGGAGAGAGGACTGACATAAGAGAATGTCATTCTGCTCTCCTCCTGCCTGGACTCATAGAGCAAATTCGAGTGGAGGGGACCAATCCGGTATAGACTGCCATATTGTGGTTTATTGATATTAAAGTGTTGCCATTACTCTTGGCAGTGGCGTTGGAGGGGCGGGTGGCTGGAGCCCCGAGTGGGCCCATGAAAAGCCCCGGGTCTCGGGCATGCAGAATTCAATTATTAGCCCTGAGCACCCTCCCGGAGAATCCCCAGAGCCACTGCTAGAGGTCCGAGGCTGGCACTGGTGATGGTCTCCGCTGACATTTTACAGAATACCAGCTCTTGTGGAACCTGGTCACTCGCCAAGGGGAACAAACAAGAGGCAGAGCTGGCCAGGTGGCTGCCAATAGAAATGGAGCTTCCACCAACACCCTGCCCCCTTTCCCACAACAGGTCATAGACCTGCAGCAGGCCACGGGGTTGGCAGCAGCTCCATTTCTATTGGCAGCTGCCCAGTCGGCTCCGCCCCTTGTTTGTCACACCCAGTGTATACATAGGAACAAGTATTGCATACGAGTGTTGGCAAATTGATGTGTAGACTTCTCGAGCCTGACGCTTTCAGGATCTTGTCCTTTCTTCAGGGGAAATAATATAGAGAAGTATGTTCTACAATGTAATACAAATACATGTATATTTAGACATTTTTGAAAAACAGAATAAGCATAAGAAAACCATCAGAACATGTCACAGAGGTACCTTTAGAGGAGCATCACATTGAATAACTCGCATGCATTATACCAGCCTCACATGATAGGATTTGTTGGAAAAAGCCTGTGAAATAGTGGCCACTAGTGGCCGTTACCACAATTCTGCCTCACCAGTCACCACTGAGCCTCCAAAATTAGCCGATCCATGTGCCCCACGACCCCAGTCCCTAACCGACTCAGAAAGAGGGGAATTGATTTGCAATATTACTCAGGACAGACCTGCTTCTCGACCATATTGGTGGGGAGCTAGAATATGTTTCTATAAATTCCGATAATAATATGAGGCATTATGGAAAATATATAGATTAGACATTTCACTAAGCCCCTCATTGTTTACTCAAGTATATTATCATGAGTCTTTTATAAAATTGTTGGATACTCATACCTGCCCATGCGTCTCAGTTATTAAGAAAAATGTATGGTTTTATACACATATGCATGTCTCCCTTACCACCAGGGTTATATTTCATAAAAAATATAGGTAAAGGCCAATTATTAATTGGTAGATATAAAAATGGACTAATCCCTTTGGGGCATATTTACGTATTGGCATTTTTCTTAATAACTGAGACGCATGGGTCGGTATAAGTATCCGACAATTTTATAAAAGACTCATGATAATATACTTGTGTAAAATTTTCCAATATGCCTCATATTATTATCAGAATTTATAGAAACATATACCTGCTCCCCACCAATATGGTCGAGAAGCAGGTCTGTCCCCTTAGCATGAGGGGATATTTTTTGTCTAAATATACATGTATTTGTATTACATTGTAGAACATACTTTTCTATATTATTGCCCCTGAAGAACGGACAAAATCCTGAAACGCGTCGGTCTGAGAAGTCTACACATCAATTTGCCAACACTTGTATGGAATACTTGTTATTATGTATACACTGGGTATGATGTTTACACCTGTTATCTTGTTTTAATGTACAAATAAACTTGCTTACTTTTATTCTATGGTCTAATACATTCGGTCTGCCTTGAAAGTCCCAATTACATGGAGGTATTTATTGCTTTTCCATGATGTAAGGAGGGACTCCGCTGGGGGCACCTGGTGTAAGGAGGGACTCTGCTACGGACACTTGATGGCATCTGGTAGCAGGCGACGGTGGCAAGTGACACACTTGGGGCTCCCACTGATTCTGCTTTATGGTGAGTTGAACTATTTCATTTTATATTACAATGTAATAATAGAAATGCGCTTCAATCATCCTGACATCATACCAATCATGGTGTCGGGATGATTGAAGCGCTAACACCAGGTGTTTGGTGTATCTTTATCTGCTGATTGTTAAACTTTCTGGAATACACATATTGCTATTGTGGTGTAGGATCTGGGCCTGCTGTCCCTCCATCCCACTTTATTTCCTCTCTTCTCTCTCCTTCCTTCCCTATCTTTCTTTCTTCCTTCCTCCATCCCTCGTTCATCTCAGACTCGAACCTTTGAGCCATGCCCTTTAAGCCACGCCCACTATTTGGGTTAAACCCCGCCCATTTCTCGCAGCGACGTACTTCGCGCGCCACATTTCGTCGAGCTGAAGTCCCTGGTCTTTTTCCCACCTAGCAACCCCCCTTGCTCTTGGGGTTATTCACAGTTTTGGAATCCCCTAAATGCAGCCTGACAATAGTATTGAGCTATAGTGCTCTTGATCTCAATTCTTATTGTTCAGTTGATTTACTTGTTGTATAATGTCATTGTTTGTTATTTTTCCACAGAAGCTTTCCAGTAAAGACAATTCTGTGTTTTATCATAACGTGTGTATTTTCATTGGTCCTTGCACTTACACTATTGCCAGGTGTGCCAGAGGGGCCGAGACTGTTCTTAGGGTTGAGAGGCAAAGTACGGAACCAAACATACTGAAGAGGCTCCTGTGGGGGTAGCACTAAAATCATAACTTTTTTTTACTTTTGTTTTTAAAGGTAAAGGAGAGATTTGGGGTCTTTTTGACCCCAGATCTCTCCATAAAGAGGACCTGTCATCCTTTTTTCTATTACAAGGAATGTTTACATTCCTTTTAATGAGAATAAAAGTGATCAAAAAAAATGAAGGGACAGTGTAAAAATAAAATAAATAAGGAAAAAAAAAGTAAAGCGTCCCCATCCCTCCGTACTCACATGCAAAAGCAAAGGCATATGTAGGTTGTGCACACATATCTAAATGGTGAGGTATCGCTGTAAATGTTCGAGAAAGAGCAATTATTCTAGTGCTAGACCTCCTCTGTAAATCTAAACAGGTAACCTGTCAAAATTTTTAAAGAGTCGCCTATGGAGATGTTTAAGTATGTAGTTTGTCGCCATTCCACAAATGTGCGCAATTTTAAAGCATGACATGTTAGGTATCTATTTCCTCAGCGTAATATCATCTTTCATATTTTACACAAAAAATGGGGTATATATTGCTTTTTGTTTTTTAATTCATTAAAGTATATTTTTTCCAAAAAAATTGTGTTTGAAAAACCGCTGAGCAAATTCGGTGTGACATAAAAAATTGCAACGATTACCCTTTTTATTCCCTAGAGTGTCTGCTAAAATATATATATATATATATATAATGTTTGAGGGTTATA
This sequence comes from Glandirana rugosa, assembly GCA_018402905.1. NCBI lineage: Eukaryota > Metazoa > Chordata > Amphibia > Anura > Ranidae > Glandirana > Glandirana rugosa. The sequence continues at coordinate 55,435 of BLSH010438291.1, read as the reverse complement.
AGTAATTTTATAGCAAAAAATACTGATTTAAACTTGTAAACAAAAAGTGACAGAAACGGCCCAGTCTTCAAGTAGTTAACTTAGGGTGGGTTCTTTTTACAATCCAAGGCACTGTATCCCCCTTTTTTTCTAAACTTTAATGGAATGTTGCATGACCATTAATTTCTATGTTCGCCAGCTTATCTGTGACATGTTGCATTTTGTTTCACCTCTCTGCCCCTCAGTGTGGAAGTGCAAATGGGGCACACAGAAAACCATTGTTTTCTGAGCGGAGAGCTGCGATCTTGTCCTACAGAAGAATGCATTTCTCTGCAGTAGTGTGAACCAGGCCTTAAACGTAAAACGGTAGCCTTTTTGCATGCCATAACTTTTTTCCATAAATCATTTTATTGAGATTTTCACAAGAAGTACATGCGATACGTTCCAATCACAATATGCCTGACTAATAAAACATAGATGGGAACTACAAAAATGGCAAAGTAACAAGGAAACATTGTGCATTCTGGGACTACCAGAGTTCACATAGTGCTAGGCATTCACAAAATAGGGGGACTACCAATGTTTTCGGTATCTCTATTAATCAGCGTACACATATGTCTGTTTATGGTTGTCGGTCTATATTAAGGATAACCTCGGTGAGCCTTATGAAGGCAACCTATATGGGGGTTTGTATTGCTAAGCAGTTGTGACCTAGAATAATTTGTACCAAGGTTATTTCAGATGGGAATTTAGGTTGCATGGTTGTCGGTCGTTTGGGGCACCAAAGTAGGGAATTGACCAAATGGGGGTCATTATTATGGAGTAGGAACAAGGATCTCGAGGAGAGGGGGTGGGGGTCCCACCAGCTACCCTCTCCCCTCCGAGCCCCCCAGCCAGGGTGCATCGAGCCAGCCACCCGTTTAGTTCGGGTTGTACAGTAGGGTGGTCAGTTACTATTGCATTGCATGTCATAACTTAATTAGGTGACCGCATCTTTCTTTTGCCAATTCAAAAGTGATTTTCAATATTTTTAAATCTGTACCTTTCATTAAAATAATTCCTGGTGATCTTGCCATGAAGGTCCTTGTTCAGGCTCTTCCTTTTATAGAAAGACAAACACTCTGTACATTACCCAATTGTACCTCTGTGTTGTCACCCTGTCACACTAGCTTCTGATGGCATCTACAAGTGGCTGTTTTAATACACATTACGCAGACGTGGTCCACTGCTGTCACCATCTTAATTCTGCCAGCCATTGCTGGAGTGCACGTAGACTGGAGTGGCTGCAAAGAAACTGCACTGAGATGTAAGAAAGGATGGAAAAAGAGTGAAAACACATTTTATTACAAAAAAATCAATTGCTTAAGATGCATAGTGCTTTGAAAGCCGAAATGTTTATGTCTACTTTAATAAGATTAATTATCACAAGAAAGCATGCAAGTCCTATTTTGTTAAACTCCAGAAATCTTGCCTAATGCACAGATGCATTGCAGACATGGAGCCTCCTTCCCAGTGTGAACAAAATGTTGCATCTGTCAATAAATTTCCCCCCCGATTTAAAAGGCAGACCTACCAGCCCTTAGTGGAATAGGCATTTGGGGCCTCCTATAGTAGCAGAATATTTCAAGTAACAACTTCTACAAATATCTGCCAAACAAAAGTGTTGAACAATAACTTTCGCTACATCTGTGTTTATTACCAGTTACTATTTATATATGATATTTCTTTCCTATTGAGTAATAGTAGAAATATCTTCAGTGTTTGAACAGACGTTATTTTTCTTCTGCTAAAAATTTCACTGTCTCTATGCAAATAGAAACCTATTTGTGGATTGTTAAGGAGAATTACTTGGAGAATTACTGCTTCTCGTTAAACAGACCTTTATCCGTTTGTGGGGGATGTTCTTGGTTTGAATTATTTTTTAAATGTGCTTGGTTAGTTACATCTTTATATAAATTCTTATTTAGAAATGCTTTTTTCCCCTCTGTCTAAACAGTTTCAGACCAAAACTTAAGCAGATGGACTCATGCCTGAAGGATCTTGGAATATTTTCAGAAACGACTTGGAGCCAGTAGATGGGCTAATTTGAACCAACATATGCCAACATGGACAGTCATGTCAGCTTTCATGTGGCTTCATCAAGAATAGCGCCAGAGGAATGGTAAAATAACTAGGATCTTATAATTCTCACCAGTACCAAGGAGCGTTACTGAGAGTACGAAAATAATAGCCTCTCCTTAAAAATATTTATAACATTGCAATCTTACAACATTCATAATATAGGAACAATTATGCAAGTAAACTTTTATCTGAGAGTTTTAATTTGAGTAGATCCTTTCAATGTAATGTCCTAAATACAGTTTAGACTAGGGATGCAATGCATATTTCAAAGGAAAAATGTGTCAGGCTGTACAATACATTTACAGCCAAAAGTAAATGAGAAAGGAAAAACTGACTACAAGAACACTAACGATATTCCAGAGCTCTCAGATCTAACAGCATCAGAGTAAACATGTAATAGATAATACTTAAGAATCACCAAAAAGGCCAGGTTCAGTATATTTTAATGGCTAATTAAGTATTTCTTTAATGCAAGCAATAAGGCTGGGAGGTCAGATCTGTTTTACTCATAAAGTCAAGTCTCTCCATTCCAAAATGCCACATGAAGATATCAAACTTTCCTTACATATGATTGGATACTGAACATGTTCTATTACTATAGTAAATCAACCTCAACGTTTTGGATTAAAGTATATATCATTTTTTGATATTATTTCAAATAAGATTGCAGATCTTAGCAGAGCCAAACTTCAGTTTTTCTGATAGGCAAAGCTCCAACACTTCCACCTAGTGTCAGAGCATGCCTTTCTCTTACACATTCCTATTGGCCCATCAGTATGCCTCGCTTGCCAGCAGAAATGTGCTAGAGGTCAGGGTTGGTAGCTTTAGCCTCATCAAGAAGTACCGAAGCTTTGCCTGTCTAAATGGCATGAGATTCAGCCATGTGCGTAAGGTGCAGATAGAAATATCTACCCTATAATCCAGTTCTAGAATCATTTGAAAAAATCATGGTTGTATTTGCACATTTGCATTTTAGTGCAGTGTGTTAAATCCTGCTTGCTAAATCTATGATGTAAATTCCAGGAAAATGCACCTTCTATATGGGTAAATGTGTGTATAATGTGTCTAAATACACTACATACAAAAAGAATAAGCCTAAATGTAGTCTATATGTATTTATACATACAGCTGAAAAAAAAATATGTTTCGCTCTTGAACACAAGAATACTGCTTTCAGAGGCAGGGCAACACTGTAAGCCAATCAGGCTCAACTGCATTGCGCAGTGCTGTCTATCCAACACTAAACTTTATCTAAAAGAAGGAAGGGGTATAGAAAGGATCTTATGGGTATACTTATGTTTTTGCTTTGTCCAGTTACAGTGTGAGGCAGGTCCAACTAACCTTCTTAGTAGTCCCAAGGACTGCAGGATTTGGTTAAGCTGTCTAACAAGGATACATGGATTACAAAGTGGCTGTTAGAACTATAAATCTTTTATCTACTTGCCGACCGCAATACGTACAGTATCTCACAAAAGTGAGTACACTCCTCACATTTTTGTAAATATTTTATTATATCTTTTCATGTGACAACACTGAAGAAATGACACTTTGCTACAATGTAAAGTAGTGAGTGTACAGCTTGTATAACAGTGTAAATTTGCTGTCCCCTCAAAATAACTCAACACACAGCCATTAATGTCTAAACCGCTGGCAACAAAAGTGAGTACACCCCTAAATGAAAATGTCCAAATTGGGCCCAGTTAGCCATTTTCCCTCCCCGATGTCATGTGACTAGTTAGTGTTACAAGGTCTTTGGGCCCAATTTGGACATTTTCACTTAGGGGTGTACTCACTTTTGTTGCCAGTGGTTTAGAGATGAATGGCTGTGTGTTAAGTTATTTTGAAGGGACAAAAATTTACACTGTTATACAAGCTGTACACTCACTACTTTACATTGTAGTAAAGTGTCATTTCTTCAGTGTTGTCACATGAAAAGATATAATAAAATATTTACAAAAATGTGTATAAAATAATATAGAAAAGTACACTGTTGTGACTTCTTTACTGTGAAATGATGTTACATTTCATCACTCACATGTCGAACATATTGTCACATTTAAAAACAGGGAAGTTTTATTGAATTGTGTGTCGGTAAGTAGAGATTTGGTGACCGTTGTTTTCACTCATGTGGGGATTCACTTTTACAGGTTTAACCCGGGTTTCTGGAACATTGTGATTGATCAGTGTACTGTAGCCCCTCCCTTTTACCGATTGACCCGGGTTAAACCTGTAAAAGTAAATCCCCACATGAGTGAAAACAACGGTCGCCAAATCTGTAATTACCGACACACAACTCAATAAAACTCCCCTGTC
>BLSH010438291.1:31185-43708 GCA_018402905.1 Glandirana rugosa | reverse complement strand
CCTCCGGCGGCGCGCGCGCGCTCACAGTGGCTCTGTATCGCGGCCGCCGTCGTATGACGGCGATTCGCGTTACAGAGCCACATTGTCGCCGTCAATTGCCGATCAGCCGTCGGCAAGCGGTTAATATTACTGCTGACTCTTCAATTTTGTGATCCCACCAAGTGATTCTTCTATCTGTGGGGACAGTTTTCAAACCACACTAGTTGTGCCGTGGTGCCTTAGGTGTTCCCCTTCATGCGGTCCTACTGTGAGAGCACTCACCGGAAGGCGTTCCCCACTGAAGGGGTGCACGCTTGGTAGTATCCCGGAATGTGTGCTGCTTCCTCCTCTAGGGTTTATGGCAAGTATGGGGAAAAGGGCGTCCTAGGTCCCACCTCTTCTGTGGTAGTCTCCACCCGATACCATAAAATGAGAGACAGTATCTCGCGCAAATAACGTTTGGATTTATTAAAAAAATAGTAAACACTTACATAATAGTAACCATAGATCAGCTCCTGAGTGTCAATATCCCAAGCAGGATGTTCGCCGTGTCCAGTGCGGTCCACGGCCCGAAAACCGGAAGTGACGTGTGACGCTGTAACTCCGCCCGACGCGTTTCGTCATAAGGACGTCTACTGCTTCTATCTAATACTCTCTTACTTTCTACATCAGCTCATCCCCCACAGCTATTACCTTTTGTATCAATTGACCCTCCCTCTTAGATTGTAAGCTCTAACGAGCAGGACCCTCTGATTCCTCTTGTACCAAATTGTGATGTAACTGTACCGTCCGCCTTCATTTTGCAAAGCGCTGCGCAAACTGTTGGCGCTATATAAATCCTGTATAATAATAATAATATAATAATAATACATGAAGTGTTGATTCCTTTGTGGGATGTATTCCATTAAGTGGAGCAGGGCCTATTGGGAATACACATCAAGCTATCACAGGTCATCTAGTCCAGCCCCTCATCCCCTTCAAGGACACAAAGTGTTTTATTAATGGGTTTATGGGGGTGCACAGTAAGAAACTAACCAAGGCATGTACCACATATATTGAAAATTTAATTTGGTTTGGTCTAAGGTGGTTCTGTTTGTGAGGATAGGTAAGTTAGTTCAGGAGGTCCAATCAAGGCCTCTTGTGGAGGAAGGTAAATCCAGGTGGTATGAGTTCCTTGGTGCTTGCTGTCGCTTTAGATGGAGAGTGATACTGCTATTTCAGACCGGTGCTCATGCAAGAAAAGTGGTAAAAATCAGCTTGCTACATTAAAGCAGTTCAAAAGCCTAATCAAGGGAGATTCCTTTGAGAGGGGTATTTATGGGCCCCGAGCCCTCTCATAAAGAGTAAGATTGGAGTTGCTGTACTCCCCATTATGTCGTGGAAGTGTTTTTACATGAAGAATCATTAAATAAAGGTGATTTTATTAGATGTGAGGCCAACCGGATTTTCCTTTGTTCCATAAAGACTGTTGTGGACAGGCCAGCACCTGCTAGTGTGTGAGTAGTGGTGGAAGAGGGGACCGAATTGGAGCGGTGTGTTGTTTTCTTTTAGTAGGATTGGATAGTATGAGGATGGGGTCTCCCATTGATATGGAGTAATTCTACATACAAGTACATGGCCTACTAGTAGTGTGGAGAATGACAAGGAAGGAACTCACCCATCCCCAGTTCAGTGTGAGATGCAGAACTCATTGATGAGGTGTATCAATCTGTGTCTTGCGATGATGGTTTAGTTGGATGGAATGAGCAAGAAAGGATGCTGACCTCTGGGTCATTTATTGGCATTGCTGCTGTTTCGGTCTGACCTTGCTGGTTTTCCAAGATTTTTTTCTGGCTGGGTAGACAAAGTCCTCCACCACTCTCCAGGTAGGAATCTTGGTCCTGGGCAGGTATGGTTGCTCGGTTAAGAATGGCAGGTGCAGGTTCAGTCTCTAAGAGGGAAGGTTTTGTTGTTCACTTGCGCAATTAGGCTGAATGGATACCCCCAGTAATAGGGCAACCCCTTTCTGCACAGTTGCTCCAGAAGTGGGTGAAGGGCTCTTCTCACCATTAGAGTGCATCTGGAAAGATCAGAGGAAAAGCTTAGCTGTACTCTATCATATTCAATGAACTGTTTTGTGCACATTTTGGCCATAATGACTTCTTTTTCAGTATATTTGTGGAGAATAAATATCACATCTCTTGGTTTATCTGGGTCCTGATACAATGGGTGTAGTGCTCGATGTGCCCTGTCAAATTTATTATGGGTTGTTGGATCTGTCACCATAATTTGGTTGAATATTGTTTGTGATTTAGAGACCAAATCAGGGGGTTTAGCAGCTTCTGGGAAACCTTCTGTTTTTTCTGGTCATTAATTAGTAAAAGCAGGGATTCTGTTATAAGACCTTGTCTATGAGAGCACTCTTTCAGTAATTTTAGGGAGTGTGTAATGTCCTCCTGTTTATTTCCCAAGGCCTCTGTTCTGTGACTGAGCTGTGTAGTCACAGCTTTGAAACAGTCCAGATCCTATTTAAAAAATGCCTGTATCTCTTAAGAAGCTGTGTCAGATTGCCTTTGGACTGGGACTGAGGGGACTTTGAATGGATGCAGTGTGTAATGCCCGGGCAGTGGCCATCATCTTGGACACAGCCTGTGCTATGTGCCTCTGGTAAAAGAAGAAGCTTTTCAGGGCCCCACAAACAGTTTGTTAAAGACCGGAGTGGATGGCAGAGTTTTTCCACTTCCCTGCGCTGTTGCACCCCATAAGCAGTGGAAGAATGATGGGCAGGACAGGAACTGCAGAAGTTCATGGCATCACCTTTACATAATCAGGACATACCCCTGCTCTACCTTTTATGATAGTTGTGTGCCACAACTGGGGGGGGAGGGGTATTGTCTATTAGTCTGGTTAAATATCCATGGATGAATCAAAAGCATTGCGCTATTGATTGTTGAGTATCAGTATATAGTGTTTTCTATAAATGGTTCCCAGAAAATAAAGCATTTTCCAACTTGAGCTTCCTTGTTTACAAGGGCCTCCATGTGGAATACATAAAACAACCTTTCAGGAAATAACAAAACAGGCAGGGGATCAAAAAAAAATCCAGGTATGTAGAATAGTCTTTGTAGCCACCAAAGAGATAATGAGAATGAGTTGTTAACAGCCTTTAGACATCTACACATCAGGGAAGTCCAGCAGTCCAAAGAGTGTCCATTTAGTGTGAGGGGTAAGTAGTTGAAAGCATAGCATAGCACACCACAGCTTTCCAAAACTATTTGATGTTGGGGCAAGCCCAAAAAGCATGGTACAAGTCTGTGCCTTCATTTAAAACAACAGGACAAGGCGCTTAGGCCCATGAGATAGGAGTGGTGTGAAGATATATAAAGCTGACCATGCATGGCTCAATTTTTTCTTCATTTAGCCAGCCAGATTTTATGGACAACGTTGTCTTTTAATTTCTTTACTGTTTCCACACCTACTGCCATTCTGTATTTTTAATTGATGAATTTTTCTAATAAAGCTTAATCAAACACTATACTGCGGTTTCTCCCACGCCTCTTTTGAATATTAGAACCCTTCTCCTTGGGAACTCTTTCCCTTCATTTTTTTGTTGTCGATAAAACAACCAATTTCTCCATCCACACATTCAAGTTGGATGGGGAAATCCTCCCCTCGTGCCATTGTATTCTGAGAACAAGACTACCCTGCAGTCAGAATACAATGATAATCGCTACAGCCACTTGGCTGCATGCACTGACTGAGTAAAACTATACCATCAAGCCTGAACGGGAACAGCCATATATTGATCAAAAGTTGACTGATTCCTGCTGAACAAATTTCAATCCATATATGGCCAGATTAAGAGTGATGAAAAAAGCAAAGCACCATTTCTCGATACACCGTAGCCTTAAAGTGATACTGATACACAAAGTATTCTGCAAATGGGCAAGGGGAGAAGAGAGCATATTCAGTAATGAGAGCCACAGTTCTCCTGTTGCAGCACAAAATGTATAGCAACATAGGCGTGCACCCCAAAGCTCACACACACATATACAATATACAGAATCTCACAAAAGTGAGTACACCCCTCACATTTTTGTAAATGTTTTATTATGTCTTTTCATGTGACAACACTGAAGAAATTACACTTTGCTACAATGTAAAGTAGTGAGTGTACAGCTTGTATAACAGTGTACATTAGCTGTAACCTCAAAATAACTCAACAGCCATTAATGTCTAAACTGCTGGCAACAAAAGTGAGTACACCCCTACGTGAAAAAGTCCAAATTGGGCCCAATTAGCCATTTCCCTCCCCAATGCCAGGTGACCGTTAGTGTTACAATGTCTCAGGTGTGAATATGGAGCAGGTGTGTTAAATTTGGTGTTATCGCTCTCACTCTCTCATACTGGTCACTGGAAGTTCAACATGGCACCTCATGGCAAAGAACTCTCTGAGGATCTGAAAAAAAGAATTGTTGCTCTACATAAAGATAGCCTAGGCTATAAAAGGATTTCCAAGACCCTGAAACTGAGCTGCAGCATGGTGGCAGGACAGGTTCTGCTCATGGTCGACCAAAGAAGTTGAGTGCATGGGCTCAGCGTCATATCCAGAGGTTGTCTTTGGGAAATAGACGTATGAGTGCTGCCAGCATTGCTGCAGAGGTGGAAGTGGTGGGGGGTCAGCCTGTCAGTGCTCAGACTATACCCCGCATACTGCATCAAATTGGGCTGTATGGCTGTCATCCCAGAAGGAAGCCTCTTCTAAAGATGATGCACAAAAAAGCCCACAAACAGTTTGCTGAAGACAAGCAGACTAAGGACATGGATTACTGAAACCATGTTCTGTGATCTGATGAGACCAAGATAAACTTATTTGGTTTAGATGGTGCCAAGCATGTGTGGCGGCAACCAGGTGAGGAGTACATAGACAAGTGTGTCTTCCCTTCAGTCAAGCATGGTGGTGGGAGTGTCATGGTCTGGGGCTGCATGAGTGCTGCCGGCACTGGGGAGCTAAAGTTCATTCAGGGAACCATGAATGCCAAAATGTACTGTGACAAACTGAAGCAGAGCATGATCCTCTCTCTTTGGAGACTGGGCCGCAGGGCAGTATTCCAACATAACCTCCCCAAACACACCTCCAAGATGACCACTGCCTTGCTAAAGAACCCGAGGGTAAAGGTGATGGACTGGCCAAGCATGTCTCCAGTCCCAAACCCTATTGAGCATCTATGGAGCATCCTTAAATGGAAGGTGAAGGGGGGCAAGGTCTCTAACATCCACCAGCTCTGTGATGACATCATGGAGGAGTGGAAGAGGACTTCAGTGGCAACCTGTGAAGCTCTGGTGAACTCTATGCCCAAGTGGGTGAAGGCAGTGCTGGAAAATAATGGTGGCGACACAAAATGTTGACACTTTGGGCCCAATTTGGACATTTTAACTTAGGGTGTACTCACTTTTGTTGCCAGTGGTTTAGACATTAATGGTTGTGTGTGGAGTTATTTTGAGGGGACAGCAAATTTACACTGTTATACAAGCTGTGCACTCACTACTTTACATTGTAGTAAAGTGCCATTTCTTCAGTGTTGTCACATGAAAATATATAATAAAATATTTATAAAAATGTGAGGGGTGTACTCACTTTTGTGAGATTCTGTACTTTATTTAACAAATAAGTTCAGTTTTTCTATTTTGGGGGGGGTGGGGGGGTTGTATTTTCATCTCATTTTCTTTCACAAGCTGTACACACTGCACCAAAGTGAGATTAATGAAGAAATGTGAAACTATGAAGCCATTCATGTGCCTTTGTTCACAGAATGATCTCCGTCTGGTCCAATGTTAGAATCTATTTACATTCCAGAGCTAACAACACTGCATTCTCACACTGATTATTATTATTATACAAAATTTATATAGCACCAAATGGGAGGGCAGACAGAACAGTTACAATACAATTCAATACAGGAGGAATCAGAGGGCCCAGCTTACAATCTAAAGATAACTTATTTCTTTTAACTTACTGGCCAGAGTTTGCCTGATTGATTTTTTTACACTCATAAAATGAGATAAATATATTCTTTTTCTTCTTAGGCCCCATGCACACTTTGTGTAGTGAGAACTTGCGTTCCCGCTCACGATTTTGTGCAGGTGATTTTCATGTGATTCTGCGTGTCAAGTAAAGGGCAGCCTATTCACTTGAATGGGGGGCCCTAGGTACGTTTGTCATAGCAAAGGAGCTCATCAACCAAATTATGGTCCTGAGCCAGGCATGTTTTTACCTGTAGGGTTTGCCGAGATTTTCATGTTTTTTTTATGTGACAATCGCAGCAAAATGTTTGGGATGCCATTAAGGATGAATGACACTCAAACATGCACCCTGTGTTTTGGCACAATTTTAGGGTGATTTAGAATTTATGAAAGAAATAAAAGCCGCGATCCTCAGGATCACAGCTGATCTCTCATGTGTACAGGTTTATGTTGCTGAGATGAGGAGCAGAGAACATGTTCTATACAGTATGTGAGTCTATAGTTCATAGTATAAGTTAAATATATATATTATATATTAAATATATATTGTAAGGGATTAGCTCAGTAGTGGGGTATGCAGGAACCCCTGGATGGGTCACAGCACACAGTGAAGTAGGCACGGACAGACAGCCAGATGTTTGTGAAGGCAAAAACTGTGGTTTATTTACATGTCTGTGGTTACAAGTTGCAGGCATCAAAACTGGTAAAATAAAACAAAACAGAAAATAAACCCTTGCCAGTTTGGGCATCTAACTACAAAGACACAGGAACCTGACTACTTGTTCTGCCACAGCCTACCGCTGCCCAGACACTTGGCGGTCACAGAGAAATAAACAGAGGCTTTTAGTCACATAGACTTAATCTCACCATTAAGAGGTATTGTGGCTCCCCAGTCTGCCATGCACAGAGATCTGGTTCCAGGGTGGAGCCCCTTGTTGAAGCAACCTGGAAGTTGTATAGAGCCCTGAGTGCTTTATCTGTTACACCTGAGCTTGTTAACCCTTGTTGAGCCCAAACAGACTCACTACACAGCACAAACACAAAAGCAACCAGTGTACAGCATAAACCTAGGGCAAATATATCACCCATAGATTTTCCTGGCTTCCTGTCACAATATATATATATATATATATATATATATATATATATATAAAATATACTGTGTGTATGTATATATATATATATATATATATATATAATGTTATATATATTTATACTGTATTGTCTTTTAGGCCCTGTTCACATCTGAGCCTGCGTGATTCTGCCTGAGATCCCAAATCATGCATAGAATTGTGTCAAAGTGTGCAAAGCGCTTCTGGGTGCCATTCATTGTTAATGGCACCTCAAATATGGTTAGCGGATCTTCATTTTGCCCCATGTTTTGTCATGTGGCAAATGTACTACAAAAGCACCAAAATGCACAACCCCCATGCCTGAAAAGGTTCGATTTAACATGTTGTCACCTTTTTAATGGTCATTTTGGTGCATTCTGTCATGTGCATTTTGGTGCTTTTATCAACACAAATTTTGGCGAGTTTCTTTTTTGTGATGAGCATGTTAGCACATTTTTTTATACACATTTTGGTACTTTTTAACATGCATTTTGGCTCATTTTTTAACACCCCATTTACACCTGTGCATTCCAAGATTCCGAAAACACATGCAAAATGCTTGTCAAGCAGTGCAATTAATTGTTAATGACACCCCAAACATGGCTAGCAGATGCACATTTTGCCAAAATGCACATAAAAAAACATGCCAAATGTGCTTTAAAAAGGAACAAAATATGTATTTAAAGAATGCACTGCAATGCTCATTAAGAAAAAAACAAAGCCAAAATGTGCATTAAAAACACATCAAAATGCATGTTAAAAAAAACCTCAGTGCTGAATACCTATTATTTTTATGTAATTATATGTTCTTTTTAACCACCTCAGCTCCAGAAGGTTTTACCCCCCTCATGACCAGGGCATTTTTTGCTATTCAGCACTGTGCTACTTTAACTCACAATTGCGCGGTCATGCAACACTGTACACAATTTAAATTGATATCTTTTTTTTCTAACAAATAGAGCTTGCTTTTGGTAGTATTTGATCACCACTGTTTTTTTTTTATTTTTTTTTGCTATTTAAATTAACAAGGAATGACAATTTTGAAAAAAATCTATATTTTATACTTTCTGTTATAAAACATATCCAATGAAATTGAATCTCTTCATAAATTTAGGCCAAAGTGTATTCTGCTACATATATTTGGTAAAAAAGAACAATACGTGTATATTAATTGGTTTGTGTGGAAGTTATAGTGTCTACAAACTTTAGTATAAATTTGAAAATTGATCAGTTCTGATCTACTATTTCATTTATTGAGGCCCTACAATGCCAAGACTTTACAAATACCCTCCAAATTACCCCTTTTTATAAAGTAGACAGTTTGAGGAATTTAGTAAGAGGCATGGCAAGTTTTTTGAAGGTGTCTTTTTTTTTGGCACAATTTTTTTGAAAATGAAGAAATTGAGAATAAAAATGTCTTCACGTTTTTTTCTCATACTTTCATCAGTGCAGTACAGCATCATCATATGACTGGTGTGGCAGTTATCAGGGAATTGACTGGTGACAGTATGAAAAAAGAAAAATAAATCATGTTTTATTCAATTTTTTAAACATTTTTCTTTTTTTAACATTTATTTTAATTGTTTTACTATTTTTTTTTTTACCAAACTTTCATCAGAGTAGTTTAGTGTAACCATAGTAATGCTGTACTACTATGAGGGAGTGATTAGGGATTTTTTTATATTTTTTTTACACTTTGCTGTTACAATGATGATCATTGTAACAGCCAAGTTTTCAACTGTCATGAATGGGTTACAGTGATCTATGATTGGCTACAGCTAATCACATGGTACAGGGTGGCCTAGGTATCATGTGATAGCTGTTATGCAATCACAGCATAGAAAAAAACAGCTGTTATGAATGAATGAACAGCTTTGTTGACATTATACCGCTAGTGGACACAGTGCTCATGGGAGCGGTGTGCTGCGTGCCCCTTACCCAGAGCAAGCTGGATGACATACATAAAAAAGAAAGAGACTTTCGCGATATGGTCAGAGTGAAGAAAGGAAAGCTGCTAGCACAATACTCAAGTAAAAGTATCACAACATAAAAACAGAAAAGTACAGCACTATAAATTATAACCTCAACCATGTGCAGACAATAAATATCATATAAAATACAACAAAAAATTGTGATATTTTTGAGAGTAATAAGTGTTGAAACCTTATAAATACAGTACGTGAACAAAATCAAAAGCCGTTATATTTCAAATTAAAAAATTATATCATGAAAAAGTCCTATATCAATAAAATAGATGGCGATTCTGATTAAGATGAATGGTGTACAATGATAAAAAGGCAGTCCTTTTAGACTTGATATGAGGATGTCAACAGAAGAAAGAAATATAAAGGTTGTCCAGGAACCCAAGGAAAGATCACACCACCCAATTGAACACGCAGGAGGCTTACCAGAATCTTAAGACCCCTAAAAAGGTAGTCAACACAAGCTCTGGTTTATATGATCCTTCAATTCATTCGCCACCAGCTCCAAACATAGGTTACACAGCTTGAATAAACCTCTTAGATTTCTATTTGCCCAGACAGGGGCAGTAGATTCCAGCCCAGTTAGTCAGTCTCACCCATCACAAATGCAGAGATGAAATAGAAATACCAACCATAGTGAAGTCTTGTTTAAAACAGTGGTACATTTATTAACATGTTGCACTTGTTATCACAGATATCAGCAGTATTCAGGCATGTAAAATGTACTGGAAAGAAGACAGCTCTGGTCACCAGATTCCAAAATGGCAGAGATGGGGTCACACGTGCGTGGTACGTCATGCGTCCTAGCTCCGCTATACGTGTTTTGTCACATATGACGTTATCAAGAGTTACAGACGCACAATGGCACCACGCTTCTTGAATACATAGGGAGGATCCCAAACCGGGCGGACCGCACACTTAACCCAATGCTCGGCCGCAGTTTGTTTACCACACCCCATCTAGTAGCTAAAAATCAAATAGCCTGATCATTCATATATCTCCACCGGTCCCAATTCACATAGTAATACATGTGTATAAACTGAGACTAATATACTGGTGACAATAAATGTTCCTAGGCTAAAACATAATCAAAATAAACATCTAAAAAATCCCTGTATCTCATGAGTAAAAGTACTGTGGGTGGTCAGCAAATGGTTAACTTTTGTTTCAATTTTTAAACTCAGCTGCACTATAATCTCATAATAACTCATGAGATCACAAGCAGCCCTCCCCCTTCTACTCAGATCTCAGCCCTTTTCAGGGGAAAAACATCTCCTCTGAAGTTCTAAGCTCCATAAACAGGCTGCAGTGGAGATAATTTTCCTCTGAGAACTGAATTGAGATAAAATTCCTCAATTTAATAAACGAACGGGACCTTAGTAAATTGACTTTAATGAGGATTTGTTGCTAATTATTTCACATTACATTTTTTTTAATTCATTTACTTTTAAATTATTGCATGCAATAAATTATGAGAATAGGTCATGTGACACTAATATCTCATGCAATAAATGTTAGTGGATTGACTCTACTGTCTCTTGGTCCTTGTCTAGGTATAAGTGTAGAAAAAAAAATCTACAGGTAGGTACATCTCTTGTTGGGTAAACATGAAAAGGGGTAAAGGGGAAAAAGAAAGAGGAGGAAAAAATAGGGGAAGAACAGAGCTCTCAGATTTTTCATGGATTAAACACTAAGTGGCACTTGGCTACCTTGGATAATGCCCCAGGAAGACATGACCTATCACGAAACATGTAGGGCGGAGTTTACGTACTGACGTCACCACGCCGCATGTCGTATCCCGCGAGGACGGGCGTTCTGTTTAATCTGCCGGCTTTTACCAATTCATGCGTGTTATTTGATTGTACAATGTGAGTACCCTGTTTTTAGTCTATGTTTTAATAAAACTGCGTTACAGTATTACGCTATGTGGCCCTTATCTCTTTATGCTATATGGTGAATGAGATTCTTGAAGTTGGCTGTCTAACCACTCAGTCCGGTTGTGGATGTCACGGAGCTCTGAGAACAGAGAAGGATCGAATCTCTAGACCCTGCAGAGGGCTATATCTGCCAGCGATATTGACCCTTACTAAAGATAGTGGTTCTGCTTTCTGGTAAGGGTTATTTACCCCTTTTATCACTGGAGGTGTCTGCGTGATCTTTGGTGGTGGAAGATTGGAGTGAATTTGTTCCCTCTCCTAATTTGCACAGAACTTTGGATGTTTCTCAACTTATTTTTTATTTTTTTCACTGAACGTTTATACGTTCTCTTTAAACACTAATATTGGGACTATTCATTTTTCAATTTTTAATTTTCATTTTTTATTCTTTTCAATATATGTCCTCACAGTATTGATTTATGTATTCATGAAATTATATTTCACATGCGTTTTATGTTAAGTATGTTTCAATGTCCCTATCTAGGGGCTCATTCTGATTTTTTGGGGATTTAATTACGTTTATGTATTTACTTAGTGTAATTCACCTTGCACTTTAAGATTAGGGTTGTTCCCCATCTAGGGGTTTTTTATTAGTTTGAGATCAAGCACGGTGTTATACACTTTTGAGTTAGCGCAACAATCTTTCTAATACTGATACCTTGGATAATGACAGGAGCTGCAAATCCTCACGGATCATGCACTGTTTACTGCAGACAAGAGGGTTCTATACAGGGCCGGATTAACATAGGGGCTATTGGAGCTGCAGCTCCAGGCCCCTTCCTCAAGATAGGCCCAGCACCAATGGTGTGAGTGAGTCACTAATACTGCCCAGCCCTGCTCTGTATACAGTGCCCACAAGATTGAAATGTTAATTGCGACAGCATATTTCATTTGTTTTAACAAAAAATTGTTTGCATTTTCATTTTATTTATTTTCATTAAAAGGCCCACCAAAATCCTCAGCACCAGGCCCATGATGCTCTTAATCCGGCCCTGGCTCTATAACTCATTATAAATTGCTGTATCTAGCATAAGAATTTCAGATCTGTTATTAGGGATATGGTTGTAGTCATCCATGGGTGTCAATGAATTGTTTGTCCATTTATGAACTCAAATTGATCGCACAATGCTCTCCACCTCACTGGGTCCAAAACTCCTGCTGTCCAGTCCTGGGGACCTCACTTACAAGAAAATACTAATAAGATCAGAGACAGGCAACACAAATAGTGAAAGGTCCAGGGGATAAAACATATCAGGAGAAACTTCAGGAATCAAATATGTACACTGTGTGCAGAATTATTAGGCAAATGAGTATTTTGACCACATCATCCTCTTTATGCATGTTGTCTTACTCCAAGCTGTATAGGCTCGAAAGCCTACTACCATACCTGTTTGTTAAGTAACTGTGGGTACCTACTGATGTTGGTATAGGGATTATTGTCTAGACTTTAAGAATACGATCTATGTCGTTAAATATTACTCAATATCTCGGTCCCGGCCTAATTCTCGTA
>BLSH010438291.1:12622-27248 GCA_018402905.1 Glandirana rugosa | reverse complement strand
GACCCCCCAGAACAAACCACCCCCCATCAGTACAGACCCTCCAGAACAATCCACCCCCCATCAGTGCAGACTTCCCCCAGAACAAACCACCCCCAATCGGTACAGACCCCCCCTTCCACAACACGACACACCACCCTCACCCTTATGCACCTGAGGGGAGGCAGGACAGTTTTCAATGTAACACCAGCAATGCACACCGCGCTGTCCCTGAGTGAGACTTGGGCTCTGCTCTGTCTCACTCACTGCAGCTGCTTCCTATCACACACGCGCTGCCCGGAGAGTGACAGTCTGAGCAAGAATCTCTCCGGGCAGCACGTGTGTGATAGGAGACAGCTGCAGTGAGTGAGATAGAGCAGCGCTCGAGTCTCACTCAGGGACAGCGCGATGTGCGTTGCCGGTGTTACATTGAAAACTGTCCTGCCTCTGGGACCCAGGACTCTCTGCCATCCTCATTCTGGTTTCACCCCTCTGCGGGTGTCACCCTGGTGCAGACCGCACCCCCCGCACCCGCCTAGTGACACCTCTGCTAACCTCCTCCCTGTCTTCCTCTTCCTTAGTGAAATGCTCCTCAATAAGTGCCTTCTGCTGCTCACTGTGGAGTTCACAAAGTTCAGATCCTGGTCTGCTCCTCCTTATGTTCCTCAACAAGTTATTCTACATCTGCACCATCAACATTCAGACCCATACTCTTGCCCATGGACACAATCTCCTCCACTACCTCTGCTTCAGACCCTTCAAAGTCATGTTCAGTGACACATTCTGGCCACAGTTTCCTCCAGGCTGAATTTAAGGTTCGGAGAATGACCTCTTCCCAGGCTTTGTCAATGAGGTTAATGCAGTGGAGAACATTGAAATGTTTCTTCAAGAATTATTTGAGACTCAAGGATGTCTCTTCAGTGACATTAAAACACCTAGTGAAGAGTGCCTTTGTGTACAACTTCTTGAAGTTGCAGATCACTTGCTGGTCTATGGCCTGCAGTAGAGGTGTCATATTGGGGGAGGAACTTCAACTTTATAAAGTCATACTCAGCGTCCATATCATCCACCAAGGCTGGACGGTGTGCCGGGGCTTTGTCCATCAGAAGAAGGCACCTTTCAGGCAGCTGTTTATCAGAAATGTATTTTCTGACTGTGGGTGCAAACACCTCATGCAGCCATTCCATGAACAATTGCCTTGTGACTCAAGCTTTCGCATTGACCCTTCCACATGGCAGGCAGGTTGGCCTTGTTCTCATTCTGTTCCCTGAATGCACGAGGGGTCTGGGAATGGTACACCAGTAGTGGTATAATCTTCAGATCAGAGCTTGAATTCGCACACAGCAAAAGGTTCAATCTGTCCTTCATGGGCTTGTGCCCCAGCAGTGCCTTTTCCTCCTGCGTAATATAGGTTCTATTCAGCATTTTTCTCCAGAAGAGCCCTGTTTCATCTCAGTTGAACACTCGTTGAGCGATGTCTCCTTCTGTCTTCATGAATTCTACAAATTCTATCTTGTAGGCTTCTGCTGCGGCCTTGTCAGAACTGGAAGCCTTGCCATGTCTTATCACACTGTGGATGCCACTTCTCTGGCTTTATATTCTTCACTTGCTGCACTTGTAGAGGGGTTTGTTTGCAGTAAATCACTTTGCAATTTCCTGGCTTTCTCACAGATCATAGCTTCACTAACGCTATCAACTGTCAGCTGTTTCTCATTCAACCACACTAACAAAAGTTTTTCCACCTATTCCAGCACTTGTGTCCTCTGCTTGGTTAACATCATTACTCCTTTTGCCACATCAGCTCCTTTAATAGCAGCTTTGTTCTTCAAAATTGTCGAGATTGTCGACTTCTCCATCTTGTACTCTGAGGCCAAATCAGTAACACGAATACCACGATCATGCTTTTCTACAATTTCCTTTTTCAGCTTAATAGTTATTTTCTTCACAACCTTATTCCTGCTGTGCACATTCTTGTCACCTTTATTACCGCTCTGCACTTTCTTTTTACCACCATGCTTGCTCTGCACATTCTTGTCACCTGCATTTCCGCTCTGCACGTTCTTACCACCTGCATTTCCGTTCTGCACATTCTTGTCACCTGCATTTCCACTCTGCACGTTCTTGTCACCTGCATTTCCACTCTGCAGGTTCTTGTCACCTGCATTTGCACCCTGCGCTTTCTTGTCACCTGCATTTCTGCTCTGCACATTCTTCTCACCTGTAATTTTGCTCTGCACGTTCTTGTCACCTGCATTTCCGCTCTGCACGTTTTTGTCACCTGCATTTCCAGCCTGCACGTTCTTTTCACCTGCATTTCCGCTTTGTACGTTCTTCTCACTGGCATTTCTGCTCTGCACGTTCTTGTCACCTGCATTTACGCTCTGCGCATTCTTGTCACCTGCATTTCCATTCTGCACGTTCTTGTCACCTGCATTTTCGCTCTGCACATTCTTGTCACCTGCATTTCCGCTCTGTACGTTTTTGTCACCTTCATTACTGCTCCGCACTTTCTTCTTACCACCATGCTTCTTCTGAGCCATACTGGATGTCTGGTACAGTAAACACACAAACAAGCTTTACAGCAAGTGTGCACAGGGTGTACAGTACAGTACTATACAATATGTACTGTAGTAAAAAGCATGCCAAAAAGCTTCCCAAAACACTTAAAAATACTGAAAGTGTCTTCACAGTATGCTTTCAGTGTCTCTCTGTCACCGCAATCTCCCCTACAGGAAGTTGCAACCACGTGTCAGCAGGGAAGAGCAGGGAAAATGACAGCGGCTTGTGTTGGTGAACCGAAGCGAAGTTTGTGAACCAAAGCAAATTTTAATTAACTTTTCTGCTTGTGAACTGAGTTGTTCGTGAACAGAAGCATTCATGAACCGAGGTATCACTGTACATTTCTTTCTCATTTAGTTTCTTCTGATGAGTACCATTGCTCCTTACAGAAGGCTGAGGCCGCGGCTCCCAGATAATGAAAATGTACTTCTACTGGTTCTCCTGTTTATGGAGTGGCTGTAAGTGACCTCAGAATTGAGAGTGATTTCTAAACATCTGTAACGATCTTGTGTGTAAATCAAATTTTATGTTAAAGCATATCTCCAGGGAAAAGGAAAAATGCTCCCTTGCAGTGGGGCTGCCCTTGCACTGCAAAATATAAAATGCTCAACGGGTCTAGGGGAACAAGAAAAGCAATTTTAATTATCCAAACCTCCACTCCTGCAGGCTTCCTCCATGCTTTAAGATGGGTCCCTGCAACCATCTCTCCCCTGTGCACTGGCGATCTCAGGTTCTCTGACATCATCAAGATCAATTCAAGGTCCACAATCCTGTATTTGACGTGTGGACAATGAGCAACAGTCCACTACTTGAGTGTAGGGAAGCACCAGCTGTTGTGGCATTAGGTAAGTAAAAATAAATTTCTTAAGCCATAGACCTAAAAGAGCATTTAACTATTGATGTGTGGGGGGCAGTCTTACTACAAGGGAGCATTTTTATTGCCCCCAGAGTTGGGCTTTAAGGACATTTACCATCATTAGCTTTGGCATAATAGTCATAGGAAGTACATTTCAGCTATTTCTTCTACTATCTGCTACACCTTTTCTTTTCTTTTTTTTATGTTCATGTGTACTGACTGGCCAATAGATGACTTATTGAAATTTTTAGATAAACAAAAATAATGCTGAAGGCATTCATCATGGTATCATGGTAAGAAGCATTAGAACACCATTTTGAAATACTGTTTAATAGTAATATAAATTAGTGCCCCCCCCCCCCCCAGGAAACCATGGATACTATGATTTTCATATCTAGAATGCATATCCTGCTAACAGGAAGCAGGGCTTGCAGTACTGCAAGCAAGATTGACCCACAAGACCTGCTCTACTATTGCGAGTCACTCTTTCACTTCAGTGTATAGTATCATATGTAGATCACCTCCAGGCAAGGATACAGATAGACATTGCTGATAATTTGGTCTGTTCACTTCTTTTGGGAGGATTTTATGGATAGCATTTTGTAAGCTAATTAAAGCTTGGTAACCTAAGGCAACTTATTGTAAAGCAGGTTAGGCTTTTCAACAATATGTCAATACTAAGTCAGTTTCCTTAGCATTGATTACAGTTAAGCTGATTAACGGCAGAATGATTGGTTAATTATGTGTTAATAAGAGAAACTTTGAAAACCTGGACCAGTGGTGAGCACTGAGGATCATAATGTAAACCAAGCAGTCATAACACTGGTGGACATTGTTCTTTTAGAAAAGTGAGGGGTTAAATATACACGGTTTTATTACAACATTAAAGGATAAGTCAACCTTTTGTGACACGTTACAGTTACATTCATATTTAGGTGTAACATGTTACTGTAGCACTGGTCCCCCACACCCCCGCCATTCCTCCCCATTGTGACAACAAGCAGGGGTCCCCCCCGCTGTCACAATTTAAAAAAAACACAGCCGTGTGGGGCTCCACCCGCCCGGCCGCATCATTTATTCACAGAGTTCTGTAGATGTGAAAACTACAAGTACCGACAGCCTTTGTGAAGTAGTTCAACTTGTAGTTCTCAATGAACTACCAGGGTGCTGTTGAGCTCTCTATGTCATTTATTGAATCTTCCTGGCAGTGTGTATGAGCAGACTGCTTACACAGAATGTCTGCAAGAGCCCTGCATAGCCCCCGCAATCTGAGGATTGTGGGTGCAATGCTTTGCAGGCTCATAGTAAAAAAATTATAAATGCACCTGCAAAAAAGTAAAAATGTACATTTATTTTTATTTATTTTTTACAAGGGTGAACATATCCTTTGAAGTGTATCTAAACTCAGGACAAACATTTATTATATTGCAGAGTATCAGTCCTTAGATTGGCTGCATTTCTTTAAATTCACCTGATCTTACCTCTACCACATCACCTGTCCTAGGGTGATAATGCTTACTCACTATAACATATCTATGAAATGGTAAACTATTCACCCTAGGACAGGACTGCAGTACCCCCTTTCCTCATCTCCATAATATGGGGAAGATGTTTTGTAGTCTACAGATATAGCTGAGGGCAAGGTTAATTGATAAAAAGTCAGCACAGGTAAGAGCACAGGAGGTTGTCAGTTCAGATTTCTGGCAGAATCAACAGTTTTTTCCACTTATCGGACACATATAACACATTTCTTTCAGTGATATATTCAACAGATGAAAAGGGAGCAAGTAAGAGAAATTCATTGTTACGGTTTACATTTACACTTTAAATGTGAACTCTGAGCGCACTGGAAAGCATGTACATCTAATAGTGAAAGGCAAATGTACGTAGAAAGATGACTGTCTTAGCCTACAGATTTTATTTATTTCTTCTCTGTAACTGTGGCCTGATGGTCCTCAAGTCTGCCACTTAGAGATAGTAGACTAGGTAGTTCTTCTCTTATGCAATGGCAGATTGATTTGCATTCCACTCACTGGTATGCTAGATTGGGTGATGTGTGTTAAAAGTAATGATGTCTACTGTATCATACCCTTGAAATATTCCCTCCATCCACACCACACCACACCCATCTACAGTATGCCAAATGCAGCTTCACAACCCATAACACTGTCCATAGTCCTACCCAGATCAATGTACCACACTAATGCCTTTTACAACATGCAATCCATGGACGTGCAGTTACATCACCAGCTTATGAGGTACTTCAATCATACCTTCATTCTCTTGCCCCAGAAATATTTGTAAGCAAATATAGACAACAGAATATGATGGGCATTCATTTTTTTAGGTTGTAAACTAATTTATCAGTGTGTGGCAAAATCATATTTTTATGAATCCTTTGAAAATGATTTTATCATTGTAGTAGTACAAAAGAATTTCTATCCATCCTTTACTGTAAACCTATGAACAAATGTTAAATTCTGTTTAAAACCGTATTACATTTTGTATGCTCTGCATGAGATTTTCACACTGCACTCATATTCTGAAAATGGTACTAATTATATTTTGCACATATTCGAATAATAATAAAATAGATGTGTGTGAACACAGCTCTAAGTCAGTCTCCCATCTCCACTAACACACAGACCCACACATGGCCCCATCCATCAGGGATTCCAATGAGCAAAAAATAATTCTGGTTGGCCTCATGTCCAGTAAAATCACCTTTTTTCAGCAAGTTCATAAAAACATGTCCAAAAATACACAAATAGAGGGGAACAGCATCACCAGCTAATAATAAAATAGCCCACCAATGTAGTGCCTACAAATGTAATACTAATGTGATACCTACATGAGCATGGTTATAAAAAAAAAAGGCGCCAACTAAACAGAACAGTTATTTGGAAAAGAGTGTATCTTTTAATGTCTTTTCCCTAGTGTAGCCTTTTTCAACCAAGGTGCCTTTGAGTTTCTTCAGGGGTGCCTTGGCAAAATGCTTATAAATTACCCAAATATTGTATACAAGCCAGTGGGTGGATGGAGCCTGCCTTTTAGTTACACAAAGCCATAGGCTTTCATTGTGCACCATTACAACATTCTAGCCACTGGCATCCTAACAACCTATGACATCATCAGTTGATAAAGAGGATGTCGGGCACCTGTACAGCATTTTTGTTTGCCCCTCTCCATCGGCACTGGGGTCACATTAGCTGACTAAAGAAGAAAAACTGAGGGAGAAGATAAAAATTGGAATAATACTCAGTACCCGTGTGTTCTGCTTTGGAGAATTAATCACCTCTAACGATGGGTGTCTTACCTGTGTGGATGTTGCTGTGTTATGTAAAACTATTAGCTAGTATTTTTACATTTTACAAAGGTGTGATTTGAGATTGTAATGGGTTACAAGATTTAGGGGGACTAGTCCAAGTGCAGGGGCATCATAGCAAATATCTGTGATATGACGTGGTTACAAACAGTCACATGTGTATTTTTTAACAATGCTCATTACAAGATGTTTTTATATGTTTTCCAATAAAAGTATATACATTTTATACATCTTGTTTGATTTGATTTTTCCGAGTGGATATATCAGTACCTTTAAAGTCCCAACTTGATAATGCCTATACATTGGAGTTCTAAACAATCTCCAACAATCAATTTTTTTTAGGTTTAACAGAATCGAAGAATTGGAAGAACTGACTGTACTAATATTTCCTATACTCCTCCTATGGATCCATCTGACTCCCCTTGAACATGACAACTTAAGTCTGGTCCAGTTGTTACATGCAATTCTTTGTTACTCCATGGTTGTATTACTTTAACAGTGCCTTTCATTGTTTTATTTGAACTCTCACCAAAATACAATTACTTGTTGCTGGACCTGTATCTGATTTTGTACAACCTAATAATGTATTTATGAAATAGAAACAAAGTTAGCTGATTGGCTGCCTTTAATCCTCCAGCTTCTTGCATAATGTAAGTTAAAACTGCACACTAAAGCAAACAAACCGGAGGCCAAAGAAAATCATAACGCAGACTGGTTGACCAAGAATGCTGCATTACAGCTCTGAAAAGAAATAGGGCAATGGATTTGGATTTTCTAAGAGTCACTGAAATTGTCACTTGATACACTGGTTCTGGTTCCGCAGCACTCCGCAAGACAGAGACCATACTCAGGAAAAAGGGAAAGGACTCAGCTTTGAGAATTAACATGCATACAAGCCAATGAGAGCGCCAAACAAATGTCCAAGAGTCCAAGGTAATTTAATAATAAAATTGATTTGTAGCTGAATAAATCCAACAGGTTTCGGGGCCAAACACACCACCTTCATCACGGTTTAGGAACACTGACTGTGCTTAAATGGAGTTAGGTGAGCAGATACCAAATAAAACTGCTCTGTGATTTACAGCTTGGAGAGTTTCAGTAAAAAAAAAAAAAAAAACAGGTTAAAGGTGATAGAAAGTATGGTCAGTGATCTAATGTAAAATATTGATTAAACTGGGGGTAAGGGGGGTCTGAAAGATATGTGGAATTCTGTATAAAGCTGTACTACATTGGATCCAGGTCTGATGTGGACACTCTTGAAAATGAGGACCCCGTGCATTATTGGGTGTCCAGTATGGACCACTGGTGTAGAATGCACAATACGCACTGGGGTTTCTGACTTGCCTTGCAACAAGCATGCTGTCTGGGTGAGCCTTCAGCACAACAGGAGGTTGAGAAGTAAATCTGCCTCTCCCCTGAACGTGTAGACAGGCTCACTTTCATCTTCTACTGATGCTAAATTTTCAGTGCCATCAGGCCCCCCCAAAAAATTGATACCTGACACCACTCCTCTCATATCTCCTGGCCTATTCTGGTGCTCCAGCATGGTAAAATTGCTGCACATAATGTTTCCACAAGTGGACCTTAGCTGACAAGTTTCAAATGCTGCAGGGTAAATCCTGCACTGCTTTGTGAAAATTGTGGCATTTTCCAGTGTTCTGGCACTGTAAAGGTGCTATACATTGTTTCCACAACTGAACCCCAGAGGCCAAATTTCTAATGATTGCTGCAGGCTAAATCTTGCCCTGTGTCTTCAAATTTGTGACCTATTCCAGTGCTCCAGCACTCAGATAATACATTCTGTTTATTTTGAGATAAAACATGCCTTGTCTCTCCTTCTCTTAGGGGCCTAATCAAACTATTTACTTACTGCCTAGCCATTGTACAATATTTGTTGCTACTGTCTTTCAAATAATTTACCCTAATGCTAATTTTAGGATAAAACTTTCTTCCTGTTGTACTGCAGCCTAAATAAGCTGCTTATATAATGTCCAGTCACTGTAAAATATTTGTGACTATCTACTAAACCCACAACAGTAAAATCGGTCTGTATATGCAGTAAAGCATGCTTGTTATATTCACTGTGGGACCTAAGGCGTTAATCTTCCACATTGTGTAAAAAGGCTGTTTGATCCTGTCTTCTCTGATCCTCCCCTTCTTTTACTCTTCCCAATCCATCCGTTGATAGCTCAGGGCCTTTGGAGGCACTTTGCACATGCTCAGTTTGGTGTGTATTGCTAGAGAGTTTTTTTTATTTTTTTGGAGGGTGCATGTGATCAGCACAGGGCCGATCAGCACAGAGGGTCAGCGGTCATGCAGTCTCATAGGACAGTCAGAGGAGTATGAAAACTCCTCCTACAGGCTTTAACCATACACTGATAGAAGTCATAAGACTTCTAAGTCTATAAATACTGCTGATGAGAAAAGCTATTTAGCAGTTTATATTTACTAAAATAATTGCTATGTTCTGAGTACTGTGGGAGACCAGATATAGTGTCCTGGGATTAATAATACTTTAAAGTCTCAATCAGTTTGAAAGTTTTCAAACTATTGAAGTCTAAATCATATTAATTTACAGAATAGAAACAATGTAATTAAATCCAGAAAAATTAAACTGTTAGTTATTGACACATGCCAGTTGCTCGGAAACAAAAATGAAGTTAACTGTCGATTTGTCAGAGGTTGGTTATTTCTGTACTTGTGTAAGAAAATGGCTATGCTATGATATCGTATGTGTATGATTCATCAAGTAGTTATTTCAAATATCTTAATGAATCATGACAAGAGAAAAACATGGTGTGAACACTTATCTTGATTCTTAATTCCTCATTCCAACAGAATCTTGCTACTTTATAGAATGCCTGCAATTTTTGGCTGGATTCATACATTTGCATTTTTGCTTGATGTATTTTCTATTTAAATGAATGGAAATGCATCAAAGTGCATTTCACCGCATACATTAAGACATGCGTCAATGCACTTCATGATGCACCTAAATCATTATGATGCTTATTGACATTCAACAAAAAGTGTATTGCAACCGCATTGAAATGTCCAACAAACATTGATATGCATTTTTATGTGTTTCCATTGATTTCAATGGAAAGCACATTGAGGAAAAATCTCATAGGTGTGAATCAAGCCAACTTATTTTTAGCTGCTTGCATGCTCTTCTTTTATTCATCTGTAGTTGATATAGCTTGCCCTGATTTCAGACACTTGATATATTACAAACTAATATTAGGTAGAAATGTGATGATTATCTATATAGAGAGGTACATTTACTGTGTATACTGTATATAATTCGTCTTATCTTTGGTGATGAACTTTATTCAGATTAAGCTGTTGATTTCCACAACCTTCAGACTTACTTCTAGTTCCTGTGATGATTATAAGTTCCTTCACTTCATTTATCAGATGTCCAGATCAAGGCTGCTAAGCAATACGTGGTCCCCATGGAAACCTAAATCACACCAGCTAATTTGATCAAGATAAGTAATGTAGTGGAATTTCCCTGAAAGATGTACATGCAAACCCTAGTTTCTTTGACATCAAACTAATTTAGTGAATCATCCACAGGGCAACTAGGGATGAGAATAGGGCTTGCAGCTACTATGGGTTTGAGGTGGATCCTGCGGGTTTAAAATTTGCTGTCCTGGCAAATTTTTGTGCAGATTCACCCAACAGAATTATTTTATACATCAAAGCACAGCTATTGAACTAGGGCCATCAGGCTTACAAGGCAAGGCCAATAATACAGCCCCTCATTATAAAAGAGGGGCGCAGAGCAGTCATAGTGTCAGAGAATTGGAAGCAGTCTTAGAGAAAGCATAGAGAAACCTCACAAACTGCATAGGGAGAATTTAGGGTCATTTGAGAAAATGTACTTTTTGCTGCAAATCTTCGCTTAAAAAAGTGTGCTTTTGTTTCAGGCGCGGCATTTTGAGGCTTTCATTTCCTTTTTTTTTTTTTTTTTTTTTTATCTTCATAAGGCCTTTTTAGTTTGGGGTACTTAAAGCAGAACAGTTACTTGTTACTAAAGGCAAGAGAGACTTTGCAGGCAGTAATCGCAAAGGTAGGTGTGAGAATAAAAAAAAATATTTTATTGAGACATATTGATATATAAAAAGCTATACATAAAATGTATGTGCAAATTTCCATAAATAGCATATACAAAATATGCAGATAACAATTGGCATAAAATTGTAGAAAATACTTCCAGTAACATGTACAGAATGTACAAATGGCAATGGACATTGGGTTGTATGAAATACTTCCAACGTTTCGACTGAAACTAGTCTTCATCAGGGATTTAACCTCTATCATACAATGGCATTCTGAGTGCCAATAAATGGTCATGCTAGGCTGGCAAGATTCCCAAAGAACCCCCAATCATCACCACAGAGTCCCAAGCGGCCCGCTGGAGGAGGGGCCCAAAGTGCCCAATCACTCAAGGAAGCATAGGGAAGCCCAATATGTCGAATGGAGTAACACGTAGCAGAAGATACAACCAGTGGTTGGAATGAGGCATTTTGGTGTGACCTGGATTCAAAATGTGACCCTCTATAGGTCAACATTAACCATAACCAACAATGAAGGAAGTGAATCGGTCTGGTTGTCCAATATCATCCAAAGGAAAAGCAACACCTGAAACCTATGTATCCAAAAGATTACCACCGGTTCCCAGTCCAGGTACACAAAAGAAGGAAATACCTCAGCCGACCAGGGAGGGAAGAATCGTATCAGGAGGTGTGGTATCTCGAGGTTCACAGAACATCTGGGAGAGGGCGTCCTGTTTAACATTCTTCGACACCGGCCTGTATGTTGGATAGAACTGGAATCTTGAAAAGAAGAGTGTCCAGCGGGCCTGTCGGAGTTTCAATCTCTTAGCTGTCCTTAGATACTCTAAGTTTTTATGGTCTGTATATATAAGAATGGGGTGCGTGGTTCACTCGAGCAGATACCGCCTTTCCTCCAGGGCTGACTGAATGGCCAGGACTTCTCTGTCTCCGGCGTCGTAATTTTTCTCTGGTGCAGACAACTTCCGGAAGAAAAATGCTACTGGATGGAGCAGAGCTTTGGAGCCTTGTCTCTGGGAGAGGACAGCCCCCACAGTGGTTTCTGAAGCGTCCACCTCTAGGACATAGGGCAACACTGGGTTAGGATGTTTCAGAATGGGGGCTGAAGTAAACAACTTCTTCAAGGTCTGGAAAGCTGCTTGGGCTTCGAAGGACCAGTGGAATCTGGAGTTTTGTTTCATCAGTTGTGTGATTGGAGTGATGATGGCGGAGAATCCTTTGATAAACGTTCTATAAAAATTAGCAAAGCCCACAAAACGTTGGACCCCTTTCTTGTCAGATCGTGCCAGCCAATCCAAGATAGTGGAGACCGTTTGGGGATCCATGTTGATGCCCGTGACGGAGATGACTAGTCAGAGGAATTGTATGCTAGGCTGCTCAAAGGCGCATTTCTCTGCCTTGGCGTATAGCCCATGTTGCCAAAGGCAGCTCAAAACTTGGGTGACATGTCTACGGAGAAAATCAGGATATCATCCAGATATATTATTACAAATAAGTTTAAATAGTCCCAGAACACATCATTCACAAGGTGCTGGAAGGTTGCGGGGGCATTACATAACCCAAAGGGCATGACTAAATATTCGTAGAGCCCAAAACGAGTGCGGAAAGCGGTCTTCCGCTCATCGCCCTCCCGGATACGGACCAGGTTGTATGCCCCATGAAGGTCGAGTTTGGTGAATATGATGGCGGAACCTAATCTTTGAAACAGTTCCGGAACCAGGGGCAGAGGATAAAGTTTTTTAACCGTAATTCGGTTGAGTTCCCGGTAGTCCATGCAAGGTCGTAGGAACCGGTCCTTCTTCTCCACAAAGAAAATCCCAGCCCCCGTGGGGGACGTGGAGGGTCTGATGAAACCTTTTTCCAGATTGTCGTCCAGATAGGCCTTGAGGGCGGCTAGCTCTGATTTGGACAAGTGGTAGATTCGCCCAAAAGGCACTTCTGCCCCCGGTAAGAGCTCAATGGGGCAGTCATACGATCTGTGAGGTGGTAATTGTTCAGCCCCTTTCTTGCTGAAGACATCCAAAAAACTGTGGTAGACAGAGGGAACAGCTAGGCGGGTGTCAGGGTCAGAATCTGAGTCCAGACAGAGCAAGGTAGGGATAGCTTCGTCGGTCTGTTTCAGACAATGTTGGCGACAGTAAGTGGACTGGATGGCCCTCAGCTGTGGTAGCGGGTAAGGGAGCAGTCTGGTGAGTGACCATGCCGGACTTAATGGGGGATCCATCCGCCAAGCGGATGACCATCTTATGAGTCTGAGGTTGGAGAGAGATGCGATGTAAGGCTGCAAATGCTTCATCCACGAAACAACTGCATGCTTTGGAATTAACAATTGCTGAGACCAGGATAGTCCCTCTGGGGAACTGCAGAGAGAGGGAAATAACAAAGTGAGAGGTTTGACCAGGCATGGCAGGCATTTCATCTGAGGTAGCCGGTGGACACTTACCGCGTTTGGTGGGGTAAAATCTCACTACATGTCCTGGTCCCTCGCAGTAGAGACACAGGTACAAAGAAAATCTCTGTTGTCTCTCTTCAGGAGTGAGAGAAGGGTGCATAGGCTCAGGTTGATCCGAAGGAGAGGAGGAGAGGAGGAGGAGGTTGCAGAAGCGAATGGAGCCGGAGATTAATGAGTGCTTCCAGTGTTTGAGGCACCCCCACGTGAGCCAGCTCGTCCTTGGGGGACTCTAACAGGCCCAAGTGGAACTGGTAGTCTTCTGCTGTGCGCCCAGGACTGGGGTTCATCTTGCAACAGAGAAATGACAAGTCCCATCTTTGTGGCCTCAAGCGAGAAGGTACGGGGCTGGAGGCAAAAGTATAGTTCACATGAGTTACAGAAGGCCCTTAACTTGCGGAGGTCCCCAGAGAACTTATCCGGCAGGGGGACTTTGGGCTTGGATGGCAGGGCCACAATGGTGCGGCCTGCGGCCTGGCTAGCCCCTGGAGCCGTGGGTGCAGCGAGCTCCTGTACCCGTTCTTCCAGCTGGGTATAGCCATCCTACAGATTCTTGACCGCCTGTGTGAGGCCAGCAAGGTGGACACACAGTTCAACCATAGCAGAGGGTGCTCCCTGCGCAGACTCAGACATGGCTGTCCATTGCTGTCATGCACCTGATGGCGGAGTCTGTCTTATGCAAGAAGCAACCACTCTTACAGCCCTGGTTCGGGAACCCCTGGTAGGATAGACAGGGAGCTCGGGATCACAGGGGGGCAAGAGGGCTGGACTGGTTCACTGTTTTTGGTGTGAGGGGTCCGGTAATGGCCATTGCAGGTAGTAGAGTTGTGGCGCAGGCTGGGTTGGCAACTAGCTGGCAATGCGGTACAGAAGATGCAGGCAGAAGAGTCGTCTAGTACATGCAGGGTCATCAACGGGCTGGCAGCAAAGGTACACAGGGATCAGGCAGAAGAGCTGTGGTGGGCAAGCTCGGGGTAGGTGCAGGCAGAGATCAAACAAGGTCAAGGACAAGGCGGGTCACAGGAACAGAAACTCAGGTAACAGGTCACTCAGGAACACACTAACGCTGTAGAAAGGACAGCACTGGCTGCAGGGTGCTGTCCGCTTAAATGGGCCGTATGGCACCAATGCCGGCGCACACCCGCATAAGTGCGCCACGTACAGGCTTCAGGAACTGGTAGCAGAGGTTCTCTGACACTGACTATCTATTCTTAACCACTTGCCGACCGCCGGCCAGCGTCTGACGGCGACAAAGTGGCTCCATATCGCAAACCGGCGGCGGCTGCGATATCCCATACTGCAGTGGTTCTCTCTTGGTGACGTCATACCCTATAGCGTCGGCGGCGGCCAAACGCTATACCTCGGTGAAACAGCGGCAGTCT
>BLSH010438291.1:0-12612 GCA_018402905.1 Glandirana rugosa | reverse complement strand
ACTCCGGTCCTCGGGACCCCCCAACAGGCCAGGTTTGCAGGATAACTGAAATACATCACAGGTGATATAATTTGCTGCTCAGTGATTGCAGTGTTCTAGTCTGCATCTCCCCAAGGTAATACTTAAAATCTGGCCTGTTGGTGGGTCCCGAGGACCGGAGTTGAGAGCCACTGCCGTACTGTGAGTGCGTGCGCTCACTGTGTTCGGGGGGGGCAGGGAGTGGGTAGGGTGGACTCGACCTCTGCCGGCTACCCGCGATGGCCCCCCCGCAGTGAAAGAATGGAGGTCCGTGTAAGTAAACACGGATCTCTGTTCTGTTAGAGGGGGAAGGGCTGTGATCACAGGCTTCCTGTATATGGAAGCCGTGATCACACCCTTCCCCCAGCCAGCCCAGCCCCCATACAGTTAGAACACGCCCAGGGAACACAGTTAACCCTTAGAGCGCCCCCTCCAGGTTAACCCCTTCACTGCCAATGGCATTTACACAACAACAAGCGCCGATTGCGATTTTTTTTTACTAAAAATATGAGGAAGAATATAAATTGGCCAAAACCGATGGAAAAAAATGTTTTTTTATAATTTTTTTTGGATTTGTATTTTAGCAAAAAGTAAGAAATTTGTTTTTTTTTGCAAAATTGTCGCTCTTCTTTTGTTTATAGCGGCGATAGAAATGAAGCAGAGGTGATCAAATACCACCAAAAAAAAGCTATATTTGTGGGGAAAAAAGGACGCAAATTTTGTTTGGGTACAACGTCGCACGAACACGCAATTGTCAGTTAAAGCGACGCAGTGCCGAATCCCAAAAAGTGCCCTGGTCCTAAAGTGGGAAATCCTTCCGGGGCTGAAGTGGTTAAAAAAAGTGAGCTTTTGTTTTAGGAGTGGCATTTTGAGGCTTCCTTTTCCATAAAATGCAGAACACAAGCTTTTAAATCTTTAACCCTTTGTTAGAAGAAACAAATCAAATCTGATAACACCCCCCTCTCACTGCTCGCCAGTGTCTCTTAGACTTACCGTTTTCACAAGCGCTTCCAAGAAACGATCCAACAGTGTGGCCGGCTGGTCACAGAGGCTGACAGTGACCAGATTGTGTCTGATTGCCTCTATGGCCTTGGAGGACCGGAGCGACGTCATGACTTCACTTCTGGTTCAGGGCAGAAGTAAACAATTTTTATTTCTAAACAAAAGACCAAAAAAAAACCCATTTTTTTTTATCTTTTGCTTTTAAAGGTAAAGGAGAGATTTGATGTCTTTTTGACCCCAGATCTCTCGATAAAGAGGACCTGCCATCCTTATTCCCCACTGACAGATGAATGTAAAAAAGAAATTGGCGGCAAAAATAAAATAGTGAAAAAAATGGGGTGGAGTCCCCCCCGGGTCTAGTATAGATTCGGAGGGGACCCCCACATGCCAACATTTTTTAAAAAAGGGCATGGGGTCCCCCCCAAAATCCATACCAGGCCCTTATCCAAGCATACTTTGGTACTGGAGAAAGAAGACACATTGGAGCTACGACGGGGGACATTTTTCTTTTTTAATAAACCATCCCTTGTTTTTTTTACACTTCACTGCTTTTTGGGGTTAATGGGTAGGGGTACAATTCACCCCATACTTATTCACATGAGGGCTGGGATCCGGGGGCCCCCATGAACATGGGAGCAAGGTGCTTTGGGGTGGGGGCAGAGCCCCAAACAAAGTTCCCAAATATGATACGGCAGCATATAGGAAGGATTAAAATATACCAATAGTGCAGTATTTTAATAAAATCACATTTATTAAACAACAGAATGCTTATATTTAATAATGAGGTAAATCAGCCTATAGATAACCCACCAACAAAATGGCCTACAAAGTTCCTGCGGTCTGAAGTCATTTCCTGACCTGTTTCATCCAATAGGACTTCTTCAAAAGATGTGATAGTATTTGAGGTTAGCTAGGTATTCGAGCAAAGGGATCTACACTGGTATCCTATTGTTTCACTGTATGATCAGTTTATGTGTCAAAAAAGGAGAAGATTTTACTTCTGGAGTGGACTGCGTACCATACAACTTTCTTTCATTTAGTACTCCCCTTGCAAGAGATCTAAAAGCAAAGATAACATGAGCATTTTAGGTTTGATCCAAGCAAATTAGTGAAGATAGCAGAGCACGAATGAGCCTCCAGAAAGATGGAGATAGTCTTTCACTAAGGTGCAGTCTCTGAGAGCATTTGATCTTCACCAGAGCTCCTGATGGTGGGATTAGAGCTTAAGCAGCGGGCACTGCCACAGTGCAGTGCCTGAGATGGCCCTGCTGGTGGCAGCTTGCAGAGGATTAGACCAAAATATACACTTATGCAGCTGCTAATTTCTGTCCACACCAGCCGACCCACCCATTGGCTATCAGACCTGTAGCACAGAGCCAAGGAGGAGTTTCAGAGCACTGTAGCCATATAAGTGACACATTGCAAAAAAAAAAGGCATTTTGAGATCTGGGGAAGAAGAGATGTGATTCTGGAAATAAATTGATTTTGGACACTAACAGTGGGTCATAATTTACAGCAGAATTTCACTGGGTTCACTGGAGGGAGTCTTATCTGGTATTATTTACATGCTAACACCACTCTTTCACAATCATAGAAGATGCCTTTCCTTTGGTAAGTTACCATGTTAATTAATGATATGTCTCTGATAAATCCTGATGCCAGTGGTATAAGAACAGCAGTCATACTCATCGCATCTTTAGAAAAATCCATTTATTTGGGATACTCATAAGTGCACCCCTCCCCCTCTAGTACTAATAAGTGATGTACTAAGTGATGTACTATCTCCAGGACTTAATGCTTTATATAGTCAGAAGTGTGGCAGTATGAAAGGTACATCCCATGGAATCACTTATCTTTCTGCAGTGGGATTTCCATGTTTGCCTTGGTTTGTCCTTATGACTTGTACCTTGGCACTCAAGGTTAATAGTTTCTATCTGATTCACTCTGTGCATTACATTCCTGACTCCTGCCCTTTGTGAGGGACTTGCTCCTGACCTCTGCACTATGTGCTTTACTTGCTCCTGATTCCTGCCTGCCCTGTTTTTTTCTTAATCTAGACTCCTTGATTCTGTTTGTTACCTACTCCTGAACCCTGTAGTCTGTATGTTACTCACTCTTTACCTCTGCAATCTGTGAGTTACTCATGACTCCTGCATTCACTCCTAACCTCTGCACTCTGTGTGCTACTTAGCGTTGTGATTTGTTGGTTGGTATCAGTGGCGGCCAGTCCATAAGGGGCACAGGGGTGCCGCCCTCCTAGTTTGCATGCGGGGTGCTTAACTAATAACTTTCTATGAGGTCTGAGGCTCTAATTGGCTCTAATTGGCTTGTAAAAGCACTGCGCCCTGAACCCTTCCACTTGTGATATTAGCAAATCAATATTTGCCATCAGTTTCCAGATTCTCGTCCCAGCTAATCAGGACAGGAGGTGGATCTATAGAAGACCGTGTTAGCCGAGTGGAAACTGGAGAAGCCGCGGCGCCAGGTATCAGGGGAGCCGTGATCACTGAAGGGCTCCGTTTGTGGGGTGAGTGCAGACCTGGAGGGGTTTGTTTGCCACCACCCAAAAAATTTTAGCACCGGCCGCCACTGCTCAGTATTATGTGTTTAGGCGTTCTTTAGGAGCAGCATTCAAGTTTCATTATATATTACAGTGATAACAATGGCTTTCGATTTCTTTTACTTATGATGCAAGATGTACTACAGCAAAAAGTTCCAGTTTTGAAAGAAAACATTTGATGGCAATTTACATTTGCACTGCTTCCTGCAAAATGGTATTTTTTTTTTTGCAATGGTACAACCTTGGAAAAACTTTGTAGAATAATCCTAACAGGTCATAAAGCCTTCAGGATGTGTTGGATGTGCTTTGCATGTCAACATAATCACAGGCAAGAAATTTAAAATCCAGGATTTTCTTGCTTGTAACACTTAAAAAGCGGTGTATCTAACTGAGTGCGAGGGCAGACTACAATATATTGGTCGCACTAAATGCACTCTTGCCAAGAGATTAGAAAATAACTGTAAGCAATATGAGTGTAGCGATCTGCTGCCCTCTACTGTCTGTAAGTGGCTCTGCTGCTTACAGTTCACATGTACATCTCTTCTTGTCTCTGTGTGTCTGGGACAGAAACCCCAGAAGGAGGAAGCAGAGAGAGAGAGACAGAGCACTGAGTCACATGACCTTATACACACAGGGGCTGACTGCTACTTCTGTTGTAAGTTCACCCAGACCAGGAGCAGAGATTATTAGGCAAGTATTTCTAGGGTCTAATAGATTAAATGCAGCTGCCCATTGCTTCTTGCATGTGTATCTGAATCCTTTTGACAAATGTATCTCTGTCCTATTGTTATTATTTCATATGCACGGTGCAGTCTGTATTTGAATAGTGGTCACCTTGAAGTATACTAGAAAGGGAACCTGTTTATGGCAATAGAGTTTATATACAGCTCCTGTAATTTTAGTTAACCCTGTCCCTTCTGGTCTGGGATTCTATATTGAGTTTTACAACATAGCTCAGGGCTCAATAACCAGCATAGGCTAGAGCCATGTTAGGCATCTAATGGCCACTTCTGGTAGTTAGAGGTCCGGTTGTATGTCAGATTAGAAACTGTTAGGGACTGAAATGTAGAGTAGGGGTATCTGGGGGGTATCTCTATTAAGAACTATAGCATATATGTCATGTTTCTATGGTAGTGAGCCCTTGTAGAAAGCCATTTCAGAGTTTCCCAGGGTGCAGAGTCTAAGCCACAGTCTGCTTCTTTACCAGGGCCCCTAATGGTGGGGATGGACTTGCAGCAAGCTGGAACCAGGTCACGGCCCCCAGGTACGCCCAGCTGACAATGCGGAACCCACTTACGTGTGCAGAGTACAGATGGCAGGGGACAGAAGACAATCCGGGAAATGAGCCGAAGTCAGGGCAGGCGGCAGGCAAGCAAAAACAGTAGATGAAGCTGGGGTTGGTAAATGGGTAGTCAGGCACAGAATACAGGTAATATAAGGCAAGCCTGGAGCACAAAGAAATTAGGAAGTTGCTCAGGTAACCTGGGCTGCACTAAGCATGCCGTAATATAGGGAAGTAGACTGGGAAGTGCCAGGAAGTGATAGAAAGGAAAAGGGTATAAATCCACAGTAGAGCAGCCAATGTCCATAGGTGAACAGAGAAGCCAGCAGCACATGTAAATGGAATCACAGATCTAGCAGAGCCACTGCAGCAAGGCGGTAAGAATTTCACAAACAGAAAACTGTAGGCTAGACCATTATAATATATACCTGGGTATGCGTACAAAAATCCACCAGGACTCCAATCGGGCCCTTTGCTGATAATATCTGTTTGTATATTGGGTGTACTATAAGGTGACCAGATTTTTAAAATGAAATCTGGGGACATATTTTTTTTTTTATTGCCAAATGATAAACTATTTTTAAGCATATTTTCCTCAAATTATATACGCATATATGATTGTATGATATATGCGTTATTTTTCACATTTCCTCCATGATTTAACAAAAAAAGATACTAAGACTTTTTTGGGATATGACTACCAAATGTTAAGAAGATAAGATAGAGAAAAAAACTTTTTAATACATATTTTGTATTTTATTCTTGACAAAGAATTTTGGTTCTGATGTGCGCTGATGAGGCTGCACTGATAGACTGCACCGATATGCAGCAATGATGGGCACTGACATGCGGCAATGATGGGCACCAATAGACTGCACTGATATGCAGCAATAATGGGCACTGATATGCAGCAATAATGGGCACTGATATGTGGCAATAATGGGCAATGACATGCGGCAATGATGGGCACTGATAGGGGACACTGATATGCAGCAATGATGGGCACTGATAGGTGGCACTGATGGGCACTGATATGTGGCAATGATGGGCACTGATATGCAGCAATAATGAGCACTGATAGGTGGAACTGATTTGTGGCAATGATGGGCACTGGTAGGCGGCAATGATGTGCACTGATATGTGGCAATGATGGGTACTGATTGGTGGCACTAATATGTGGCAATGATGGGCACTGATAGGCAACAAGGATGGGTACTGATAGACTGCACTGATATGCAGCAATGATGGGCACTGATATGCGGCAATGATGGGCACTCATATGCGGCAATGATATGCGGCAATGATGGGCACTGATAGGGGATACTGATATGCAGCAATGATGGGCACTGATAGGCAGAATTGATATGTTGCAATGATGGGCACTGATAGGTGGCAATGATGGGCACTGATAGGCGGCACTGAAATGTGGCAATGATGGGCACTGATAGGTGGCACTAATATGTGGCAATGATGGGCATTGATAGGCAGCAATGATGGGCACTGATATTCGGCACTGATATGTGGCAATGATGGGCACTGATAGGTGGCAATGATGGGCACTGATAGGCGCTGCTGATATGTGGCAATGATGGGCAGTGAGAGGCAACACTAACAGGCATTACTGATAAGGAAGAGGGGGGCACTGATATAAGGGAACTGTGAGCTAATGGGGACCTCTAAGGGGGGTGCTGCTGATCTAATGATTGCCTTACCAGCGGGATCAGGGAGCCACTGCAAGCATGGAGGGAAGTGTGAGAGCTGAGCTGTGGGGCAGAGCTGGGAGGTGGAGCCACTCTAGGGCTGTTTACCTCCCACTATGCAGCATGAACAGCTAAAAGAGTGTCATTGGTTGCTAGCACAGCAACTAATGACCGCAAAGAAGATCATTGTGGCGGCGGCAGTGGGGGGTGCAAGAGGCACCGGGCAGGGAGAGAACTGAAGGCAGAGAGAAGCACAGCCAAAAGGAATCCTCACTGGATTGAGTAGAACGCAATGCTGGAACTTGGTTCGGATGGATGGATGGATCTAATGGGGACATCTGGTCACCCTAGTGTACTATTATTAATTTTTTCTAATGTAAAGCTTGTATTATTTCCATACTGGTTGCAGTAGTTCCTCTGCTCCCTATTACTTTGTCTAGATAACTGGTTAATATCCCAGGAAGGGAATCCCCTCTCCCCAAAACGTGTTAGAAATCATCACCACTGGGACCCCAACATTTTTAGCAATGGAGCAAGTAGAGAATAAATGGAGAGTGGGTGAACAAATTAGACTACTGGCCCCAAGGGACTGAATGTAGATTTTTAACATTAAAATCTATAGAATGCTTGGTTTTCATTTTTGTATAGGATCATGACCTTTTGTGTTTGTAAAATGCACTTAGTATGTTTATATGGGAAGGTGCAATATTTATGGACTATATGTATTTTATTGATCATTTTTATATGCAGTCATTTCATGAATTCTTGAGATGATGTTGATTTTATTTAGTATTTAAACTGCATTAATAATGTTGTCCATAGCTCCCAACTGTCCCTGATTTCAAGGGACTGTCCCTTATTTGGAACAATGTCCCACTGTCCCTCATTCCTTCTCATTTGTCCCTCATCTTGGTCTGATCTATATAGTTTTATATAAAATTCACTTTTTATCTTTCAAAAGGTGTTTTCCAGTGCTAAACCTTTCATCCAATTTCTAAATTGCTGCATTTGTACATTTCAAAAGCCAGTATAAATAATTAGTAGTAGTAAAAAAAAAAAAAACGAATCATTTTATTTTGTATAATTCTCCTTTAAGGGGGTGTGGCAGGGTGTGTGTCCTATGCCTACATACTTTTGCTAATAGGTGTCCCTCTTTCTATCTCAAAAAGTTGGGAGGTATGATGTTTCCTTTTAAAATGTTGCTTCTCATATGGATAGTGGCAAATTCAAGGTATTATCATTGAACAGAATGTGCTGGAGAAATTGTTGGCTAAAGTTGCTGGAAGAACTGGGTTTTCATTGAATAAAGGTGCTGGTGAACCTGTTTGGCATTGAGAGTTACAGTCTGCGAAGAAGGTTAAACTGACTCGCCTGTTGATAGTGGGTCTCTACATAAATAAAAACATCTGTAGTTATGAATGACATTGCAATAGGAGCTAGGAGTGGAGAAGGAGGACGGTCATTTTTTAATTTATTTAAAAAGTCACAGAAAAGAGAAATAAGAGTTATGAAGTCAGAAAACTATCAGTTGCACAATATATTGCAAAAACAATGAGCTGGTCAATGTGAGCAAAGGGCAGCAAGTTTGTGCCGCTGTGGAATGTATTAGTAATGAGAAACTGAGCTCACAGCAAACAGCTCAGTATGTCTGCAGTCTGGCCAGTAATTAACATTGTAAATCACTGCTCAATTTATCGTCCATCAGATTGTTGCAAAAAGACTTTCAGGATTAGAAGCAATTATTTTATTCGCAGGAGGGTGCCTGTTTTTTTTTCTGTGACAATATTAAAAGGAGGAGGGGAGCAGTAGAACAGATATTTGAATTATCTCTTTCTTCCTTCTACATTTATTTTATGTGCAGAAAATATAACAGACCAGTGCCCTCTTAACTGCAAGAGTTCAGTGCAGGCAGAACTGACCTCTACACAGCTTAACACTTGTCAGCTCATTTTAGCAGTTTTTTTTAACTATTTTCTGAAGTTTTAAACTGTACAATATATATTTAGTATGACTTAATGAGACAAGATTTTTGCAGTGCTACATCATCTAGATACTTTTCATTAAGCATAAATCTCTACTCCAATAATTAAACTGCAGATGGATGACACAACATCTCTATTTGGGGTATACATGGCCAGATTACTTGGGTGGCCTGGACACAAAGCACTTGCCACTGAATACTTATTCACCAGCTGACCTAAGTGGCATCCTTGCAATTGTAAACAGCATACTGCACTGGTAGAATTGTTTGGCATATGGGTTTACATGGGAGACAATTCACTTGAGGATGCAGGTACCTAATTTTTCCATTCAATTATTGCCATGTAGGCACATACATGGGTTGATAACCAAAGGATGAACAGCCAGAAGTGGTATAAATCAACTGGCAAATTGAAGATCTTGAAGAAAAGCTGGGGTGAACAACAGACATCAGAAAAACAGAGATCAGATCAAAAACAAAGATAAGGTCCGGACATGCAGAAGTCAGAAACAGTAATCAAGCAAAAAAGCAGGTATGCCAGGAAGAAGGAGAAAGCCAAACAATCTAATGAAGAATGGTCAGCTTTTTTCTTTTAATTAAAATAAAACAGTGCCGTCACCCACATACAGAAAGAGAAGGGATAATGTAAATTAAGCACTGTGTGTTTAGTATCACTTTAAAGATATCTGTATTGGAAAAGTATACTCTTGTCATCATCTGTTCAATATATTTTGTAAATTATACAACAACAATAGCTTACTAAACACCATGACAAAGGGTTGAACATAGGCTTGCTGACCTTTATACCTGTGTCAGAGCTACACTCGAAAGCCTGATGCATACTGGTTTATTGTAAACACTATTTCTCCTGACAGGAGAAAATCAATGTGTTAAAAAACATCTAATCTGCATTTTTTCAAATGGGTTTAGGTGCGTTTACACACCTTCAGCCTAGTTTCACATTGATGTCCAAAAGCTTTTCTCCTGAACACAATTCTTGTGCATCAGGAGAGGAGCTCTGACTGCCTATAAACATTTCTGCTCCTAAACTCCTTTAAAAGCTATGTGTGCATGGACACGGCTTTTTTTTGAGTTGCGTTCAGGGGCTTAGGCAAAAAACACCACAAAACCCCAAAAACATCAGCTTAGGAGCAGCAGTATGCATGAGGCCTAAAAAGTACAAACAGCATTAAAACAAACAGGTTTTAAACAGGGTAAACTTTCAGAATACAAACTTGGAACACTCCAGTAGGGATATATTGTCCAGAATGCAAATAATGGCACTTACATAGTAACTTAGATAAGTAACAACCTCTATGCAGATCCTGCAAAGTCTACCAGGAAGAATCACAGCACACTTCCCTTTTTACAATATAGGTAACACTAGTCTTCCCTCCATCAGCTGGCAAAATGCCTAATAACCAAGAATGGAAACAGAAAATATTTCTAACATATTCTGTATCTCTCTTTAATGAGATCTGCCAGCCAGGATTCTGAAAGTACATATAGATATGGACAATTTCAGCTGAACTGAAGAAGAACCCAATCTCTCGCTGAGGTAAAGAAATAACTACAGTAATACACAGAACTTAAAGTGTATTTCAACTTTTACAGCCAAAATGGGATAATGCCTGTTTAAATGTGTTACATGTTCTCATTAACATAGCATAACGTTAAAATAAAAAAAGCTGGTTACATTTTTAAATGCTTTTTACTTGCTTAAAGTGGAGTAATGTTCAATATAATTGTAGCCATGACCTCCCTTGGGAGTGGCTGGTAGTTATGGTTCACCTTCTGGCTGCCATCGATCCCACCATATCTCACACATCCGGAGTCAATGAACAGGCCGGCTCTTGTTTTTGTTTGTTTTATTTAGGGGATTAACTTGGATGGGGAAAAGGGGTGATTGTGGGGTACCCCAAAAAATTACTTTACAGGACCACCTATATAAACAACCGTATATACAACTCTACTTCCTCCAGCACTTCACTTGCAGACCATTACTCCTCTCACTTCTCTCCAGACCTGAAGGGAAATTTATCAGGCTCACATAACTCCTTTCTTTTCACTGCAGCTAGCACATGGTAAGGCCTGCACTCAGTCAGCAGGACCTCCGGACTACCCATTACAGGTCAGGGTCAAGGACCCCTCAAGTGAAACTTGGTATGTTGGTGCTAGCTGGGCCTTTGATGGACTACAACTTCCAGCCCATCCCTCTTCCAGGCCACACCGGCCTGCTTTCCTCACAGTGACACTCCTTCCCCTGACTGGCTTCTGAGACCTCCACAGACTGTTCACTATTCCTTTCCCAGCCTGCTCCAGCCTTCCTTCCAGCTCCCAGGGTAAGTCACTTACCGACTCCAGTGGATACTTTAAAGTGTCCTCAGTAGCGCTTCTGCTGTTCTACTACTCCCTTGTGCTGCTACAGGAATCAACTCCACTCCTGGCTGCACCCGAGTCTCCAGGCCTCAAGGTCACCCTCCCAGACAGGGGGTTCCCTCCCGGGCAGAGGCCTCCACAGCAGCTTTGCTACATTCTCCACAATTCCACCTGAACTTCTCCTCCCCCTGCTGGGCAGATCAAAGTATTTAAGGAGGCCTGCCCCCTGCCAATCTCAGATGGGGATTGGTCAGGCTCCTTAACATACACAGAAATTGACACCTTCTCATCCATCCCCCCTTCCAGCACTTTCTGGAACCAAGGGGAGGAGTATCCAAGGGGTGTCCCTTCCTGCAATCTCCAGCCTACTCTGAGCCACTCCCCTGCCCAGATCAAAACATTCAGGCCTGCATTTTACATCAGGCCTGATTAAATTTTGCCTCTCCTAGCAAAAAGACCTCTACAAAAACGCCTACACTTTGGGGGCGCTACATAATTAATCCTATCTGTACTGTGTTTGCAGTTCTTAATTATTAGCTGTAAACTATATTTGAACACTGTGGGGTAGATTTACTAACGGCAAATAAAATGTGCTCTTTGCAAGTGGAGTTGCACTCTGTAAAGTTGTGCAGCACCCTCTAGTGTGCTACTAGTGTTAGAATATGCAAAAAGTGTAGGCTATCGCGCTATTGGTTAATCAAAAGCCGCAAACACAGCATTCTACCAAATGCAACCAAGGAAATAAACAAAAAGTTTTGCGCTAAAAAAAGGAAGTGATTCATATGACAAGGTCACTCAATTATTTAAAGTGACAGTGCATATATAGAACCTGTAGTGATCACATACATATACTCAAAATTAAAGTAACAGTGCATAAGTTGACTCTACATTAAGTCCAAAATAACCTGTGATGGTGAATGACTTAAAGTGAACAGGGTATCATATAAGTTGACTCTATGATGGTCAATGATTCAAGTGAAAAAGTCCAAATAAACCTATGATGGTTAAAGACTTAAAGTGAACAGTGCATAAAAAGTCCAAACAAATGTCCCAAATAAACAATAAAGTTGAACACAAAGACAGGTGGAATGTGCATAGATCGAATCCGTGGTGAGTTATCATCCAAAGATTGGTGTAGAAGGTTACATAAAAGAAAGACTGCGATAGGCACGTGGTCCCCACCCGATGCGTTTTGTCCGCACTGACTTCT
Organism: Glandirana rugosa; assembly: GCA_018402905.1. Taxonomy (NCBI): domain Eukaryota; kingdom Metazoa; phylum Chordata; class Amphibia; order Anura; family Ranidae; genus Glandirana; species Glandirana rugosa. The sequence goes on along the minus strand of BLSH010438291.1, from coordinate 480 downwards.
ATCGCAGTCTTTCTTTTATGTATTTTATTTGCCGGCTTTTATTTTGTCTGTTCCTGTATCTGTGGAATAAACTGGTATGTTTTACTACACAATGTGGAGCGGTTTCTTTTCTTCACATGTTTCCCGGTGAGGTCTGATGTCGAGGGTAGCCTTGACTCCAGTGCTACCGAAGGGACCATCCAAAAGGAGAAGTTCACCAGCACCACCAATGAAGATCCTGCTATCACGGTTTGTGGAGTTTTCCACTACAAGCCTGTAAGGTCCACTGGCCGTACGGTCAAGTGTACCCAACCCATCTGGTAAGAGTCCATCTTTTTTATCTTAGAGAAGAATTGTTGGTCTTTATTGTCATCATTAACCCTCTACACCAATCTTTGGATGATAACTCACCACAGATTCGATCTATGCACATTCCACCTGTCTTTGTGTTCAACTTTATTGTTTATTTGGGACATTTGTTTGGACTTTTTATGCACTGTT
>BLSH010438285.1:0-13087 GCA_018402905.1 Glandirana rugosa | reverse complement strand
ATAAAAGGGAAAATTGTTATCAGATACTTACCGTAATTTTCCTTTCCTGGCTCTGCCCCATGGCAGCACGACCTTGGGTCAACCCCGCCCCCTTGACCCCGTATAGGACATCCCTGAATAGAGTATAAAAGGACAGCAGTACCTGGAGACGATGTTCTGTAACTAGCTTGGGACGGCCCAGGGTGGGTATATGCTGCCATGGGGCAGAGCGAGGAAAGGAAAATTACGGTAAGTATCTGATAACAATTTTCCGTTTTCCTGGCTCAGCCCCATGCCAGCACGACCTTGGGACCTAACTAGCATACAACATGGGAGGGTAAGACAAAATTCCAGAATAGACACCAGGTGCTGCTTAGAAAAAATTTATTGACATCCAGAAAAAACAGAGGATAACACCGAAGTCCCCAAGGCACTGGAATGGGAAGCGACATCTAGCTTGTAATGCTTGATGAATGTATTCGGAGAACTCCAACTTGCCGCCTTACACCAGGCCGCCCAGGAGGATGAGACCACCCTAGTTGAATGCGCATTGATCTCCTGTGGAGGGGAGAGGCCTTCGAGGGAGTATGTTGTCTGGATTGCTTTTACCACCCATGAAGAAATGACTCTGGAGGACGCTGGCATGCCTTTCCTGGAACCAGATGGGTATATACGAAGAGAGCCTCTGACTTCCTGAATGGACTCGTCCTTAGCAAATACGTCTGTAGAACGGATTTGAGATCCAAACCCTGCAGCGCCAAGTCCTCCGAATCGCCTGCTGCAGGAGGAAGAACCGGAAGCACCGACTGCCAGTTGAAATGAAATTGCGTAGATACTTTTGGCAAGAATTTTGGAGAGGGCCTTAACACGACTCCATCCAGAAAGAATGTGCAGTATGGTTCTTTGCAGGAAAAAGCTGCCACCTCTGACACACGCCTTGCTGAAACCACGGCAGTGAGGAACACAACCTTTAGGGTGAGGTGAAAAAGCAAACTATCCGCATCTGGAAAGAAGGGGGCCTTTAATAACCCCCTTAGCACTAATGGCAAATCCCATCTAGGAAACACTGGGCGAATCGGAGGCCGAATCTTGATTGCTGCTTTTAGAAACCTCATTACAAGTGGATTCCTCACCCAAGGAACGTCGGTCAGGGCAGTAAGTGCGGAAACCTGGACCTTTAGGATGTTATAGCTCAGACCTGCATCTAGACCTGACTGAAGGAATTTCAAAATGTCTCAAAACGGTATTCGAAACAAGAACCCCTGTTGGGTAGCAAATACTTCAAACTTGCTCCAGACTCGGTGATAAGTCCTGTTCGTAGAAGGCTTTCGTGCTCTAAGCAGGGTCGCTACCACCGATTCGGGGAGGTTTAGGCCATCTAGCTTGCCCTGCTCAACAGCCAAGCAGTCAAGGCCAGACGGGATGGCTCTGGATGAAACTGGCCATTCTGCTGAAGCAGGTCCCAGGCTTGTGGCAATCTGATCGGAGGATATTTCGCCAGGTGACAGAGGAGCGGAAACCATGGCCTTCTCGGCCAAAACGGGGCGACCACTATAGCCGTGACCTCGTCCTCCATTATCTTCAGCAGGCATCTGAGAATCAGCGCTGTAGGAGGGAATATGTAGACTAGGTTGAAGCTTCTGGGATAGCGCATCCTGCCCCAGGGCCTGAGGGCAATAGTATCGGGAAAAGAATCGTGGCACCTGACGATTGGTTGGAGTTGCCATCAGATCAACATCGGGTATCCCCCATTGCCTGAAGATTTGCCCCAGGTATTTCGGATTCAGCATCCACTCCGAGTTGTGGGAGAACTTGCGACTCAGGAAATCGGCCATGGAATTCTGAACACCGGGGAGATAGACTGCTGACAGATCCGCCAGGTGAACCTCGGCAAAACTGAATATCTCCGCCGTCACCTGAAGAAGGGACAGGCTCCTTGTCCCCCCCTGCTTTGCTATATAAGACACTGCTGTCTTGTTGTCCATTAGAAGCCGAACCCTCTTGCCTCGAATTACGGGAAGGAAAACTATAGGGCCCCCCTGGCCGCTCCGAGCCCCAGCAGATTGGAGAAACAGAAAGTTTGAGGGTCCCATCTTCCTTGGGCTTTCAATCCGCCGCAATGAGCACCCCAACCCCGCAGACTGGCGTCTGATGTGACCGTAATCCAGTCTCCAGGGTTGATGGCTCTGCCTCAAGTCAGGTTCTCTTTACTTGTTCACCAGTGAAGATCGTTTTGGATAGAATGAGGAATCAGAATCTTCTGATGCAATGAACCACGGCGCCACTGGCTGAGGAGAGGAAATTGATACCTTCCTGTATGCCACTGGCCCCACGGGACTGCTGGTATACATGCCGTAAGACTCCCCAGGAAGCTCATCCCCTCGCAAACTGTGATGATTGCTGCAGCTCCCATTCTCTCTGCCTCTCTCATGACGCGAATGACCTTGTCCTCTGGAAGAAAGATTTTGTATTGTAGCGCGTCGAAAGACATGCCCAGGTAAATCAATGCCTGTGACGGAATAAGGTGGCTTTTCCCGGTGTTCACCATCCATTCAAACTGGCTCAAGGTGGCATGATCCTGGTGCTGCAACAAAAGATCTCTGGAATGAGCGACAATTAGAACATCGTCCAAATAATGGAACACTCTTATTCCTTGCTGCCGGAGATACGCAATCACCGTCACTAGGCCTTTTGTAAATGACCTTGGGGCAGAACTGAGGCCGAACGGGAGGCACCTGAATTGAAAATGGTTTTCCGCATACACAAAACGTAGAAAGCGTTGATGAGCTTCCGATATTGGAATATGGAAATATGCGTTCTCGAGGTTCACAGAAACCATCCAGTCGTTCCGTCGTACGACCGCCATGATTGTCTTGAGGGATTCCATCCGAAATTACTGTGGCTTCAGGAAGGAATTCAGCCTCTTCAAGTCCAGCACTGGACGCCACTTGCCTGATGATTTTTGGACAAGGAAGAGAGGTGAGTACACCCCCTGCCCTCGTTCCATTTCCGGTACTGGAATAACAGCCCGCAACACAACCAATTCTGCGATGTAGGACTCGAGACACAGACGCTTTTCTGGTGACCTTGGTATCTTCGTAGCTATCCAAATCCTTCCTCGAGGCCGCCCCTGAAATTGAAGAAAAAGACCTTCTTTGACTACTTTCAACACCCATGCATCTGTTATTCTTTCCGCCCAGATACTGCCGTAGGCGATCAATCTTGCTCCTACTGGCGGCCCCTGGGCGGGCTGACTTTCAAAAAGATTTTGCTGCAGACTTGGAATCCTGGGGTGCTTTAGGTTTGGATTGGTCGGAGAAGGTGCTTCGAGGACACCACGAGAACCTTCAGAAATCCCTGCCCGGGCGATACGACCTGGCCTCTTTGAACTGATCTCTGGGTCTTCTGTTAGGCCGAAAGGACTGCTGTCGTCGCCTCCAGTCCTGGGGAAGGAGACCAGATTTTCCCCCTGTCACCCGGCGAATAGCCTCCTCTAATGTCTTACCAAAGAGCGTGCCTCCTGCAAATGGGATAGAACACAGCACCTGCTTGGACGCCGAATCCGCGGCCCAGTGTTTCAGCCAAAGAGCCCGCCTAGCCGTGACCGAGTGTGCCATGATGCGGGAGATAAATCTGACCAAGTCCACCGCTGCCTCCGCCATGAACTCTGCCGACAACTTCAGGGCTTGCAGACTTGAAACCACACTGTCCTCCTCTGAGGGGGAACCCAAGGCTGACTCCACTTCCGAAGACCAGACTTTTACTGCCCTGGCAATGGAAGTAAGGGCCACCGCTGGCCTGCAGGCGGCCCCTGCCGTGGTGAACACCTTCTTTAATTCAGAGTCAGCCTTACGTTCCATGGAATCTTAAAATTAAACCATTTCCTCAGGTGGCAAGGTGATATGTCTTGCGAGCCGCTGTAAAGATGCATCCACCTTGGGAGGGGAATACCAGGACTCCACTTCTGATGGCATAAAGGGGTACAGCTTATTAATTCTGTTGTGTACAGTCGGCTTTCTGTCTGGTTTGGACCATTCTTCCTCCATCAGTTCCTTAATCTCAGCAATAAATGGAAACTTTGGCAGTTCCCTCTTTAAATTTGGGTAGTATCTCCTTATCTCCTGTGTACTTGCTGAGTCGTCCTCCCACTCAATAGCCTGTTTAATGGCTAAAATGAAGGAAGGAATCAGGGAAAAATCAAATGAGTAGGACTCCAGAGTCTCCTGGCCTCCTTCCAATCCCACTTCCGAATCTGACCCAATCGCATCTGGTACCGGAGAGTCACCTCCTCTTGGTCTGCGAACCGAACCCAAGGCAGCCAGGGGAACAGGCAATAGGGCTTTAACCCCTTCCTCCACTGCTCATCTAATGTAAGATTTAATGTCCTCACCCCCCAACTGGCTTGGTTGAGCTGCTTCTCTAAGGCAAGGCTCACAGAGGCGTTTAGTAGGCAGGGCCTGGGCTCCACAAGCCCAGCAGACTGCCGAATGCTTCACAGCAGGGCCCGGTGACTCATGGCTGCAATGCGGCTTGCTAGTAGCTCGCCCCACAGACTCCGGGGAAGGACTACGGTGGACATGGTGGCGCTACACCTTAGCCTTAGCGTGCCGCTCCTGCGGAGATGGAGAGTGATGGCTATCTGAGGAAGATATAGTCCTCTTACGGCTTCTAAGCGACGCACCTATCCCCCTGAAATGAAGGGGAACAATCGTCAGCGGTCCGTAATAGGCCGTCATTTAAACAATAAAAACTCCCTTCGCTGTCCCTTACCTTTCCACAGACTTCAGTGCCTCCTGCATAGGGACCGGCGAGCTCATCCTGGGCTAGAGGAAAAACACAAGGAAAGCAAGAAAACTTCCACATACAGTCCATACTTATTCATCTCCCCCCTATGCATCCCTCACTCACCAGAGCAGTAGCCACACAATACAGGGAGACTGCCAGAGGAAGCTGCAGGGAAAGGAGCCATATCAGTAAGCACAAACAAGGGACACCGATCCAAAGTTCCAGCCACCCCATCCTCTCCCCCACTCACCGGGAACACGTCCGCCTGATCAGTTGGCAGCCACAGGGAAAGAGATGCTCTTCCCTGGATTTAAAACTGCCGCCCCCCCCGCCGGCCAATCAGGCACAGCCAGGCGGCGCACCAATCACAGCTGCGCCCGCTCGGCCAATCAGGGAGGACGCCGTGATGTCATACAAGCGCGCCAGCCGGGTGGAACGCAGAACCCGGAAGTGGAGGAGAGTGGAAGCAGCGGCGCCCGGATACCTAAGAGGGATGGCTACCGAAGTTTACCTAAACACCCACACAGTACTCACAGGCATACCAGACAGAAGCCCAGGACGGCTGCCTCCCGCGCGACTAATGACAGTTTATGCCAGCGCTACCTCCGGCACCAGGAGCATCACCATCCGAGGGCTTTACCCCCTGAACAGGGACCTTCCACCGCAGGGACAGACGGCAGGAAATCAGGACGTCCGAAGCAAGGACAGGATAAGAACATCGTCTCCAGGTACTGCTGTCCTTTTATACTCTATTCAGGGATGTCCTATACGGGGTCAAGGGGGCGGGGTTGACACAAGGTCGTGCTGCCATGGGGCTGAGCCAGGAAATATATATACAGTCTAGTATATATATATATATATATACACACAGCGTATTGAGTGTACACTATATATCAGTGCATTCAGGGGTGTATAGTACACTTGATGTGATGTATTACAATATATACTGTCTAATATAAATATACACACAGTGTATTGAGTGTACACTATATATCAGTGCACTGTGTACGGTATATAATACAGTGTAGTACGGTGTGAAAAAAATCCCCATCATGCCAGGAAGGCCACAAAGGAGAGGCAGATGCTCCCAGACCAATAAAAGAGGGCAAGCAGCCTCTGTGTCTTAAGTGAAAAGTGGTGGTCATGGACATAGTGCATCCTCTGCAGGCGGGTCATGATTGTCCTTTTTTTCTGCTGTGGGCCGTGCTATTCAGTCACAACATGCAGAAGAGTTGGTGGAGTGGATAACTAAGCCGTCCTCATCCTCTGTCGCCCAGGCTCATACAAGTTTGCCTTCCAGCGCAGTTGGCAAAGCGGCCTTCCTTCTGTAGCCCCATCATCATGCATGGAGTCACCAGAATTATTCAACCATAGCATCTGTTACATGCTGATGGAGGATGCGCCGCAATGTGAAGGCTCCAATGTTGCTTCCCAGGTTGGGGAAGGGTGTAGCGTGAGAAAAGAGGAGGAAAGTGACGAGGAGGAGGCACAACTCCAATGAGGCAGGATGTCCTCCAGGGGCCAGCTTAAGGGCGGCCACCCAATTGCATCAGACCACAGAGCTCCACAGGTGCAGGGCACTGCTGGCTCCCTGCTGACTTTCAAAAGTTCTTTGGTGTGGGCATTTTTCAACACATGTGCAGTAAATTGCACTGTTGCTATTTGCAATCTATGTCTGAAGCGGGTCAAGCACGGCCAGAACTTCAGCCGCTTGGGCACCACTGTCTTGACAAGACATATGACGACCAGCCATGCAGTCCGTTGGCAACAGCACCTGAAAAGCACACTTCTCCTTGCTCCTCATCTGGGATCTCAACCCCTTCTATACCTCCAGTCCTCTCCAAAACCTGCATTCAGAGGAATGAAGGTCTAGCAATGTGTGCCATGAGTACTTGCAGCTAATCTGCTAGCAGTACACCACCAGGTGAATTCAGCAGGCAAATATCCCTACCCCAGTTGCTGAACCATAAAAAAATACTGTCCCAGCCATCCACATGCTCAGCGTCTTAATGCTAGCTTGGCCAAATTGCTAGCACTCCAACTGCTACCTTTTCAGCTGGTAGACTCTGCCCCTTTCATGAATTTGTGGAAGGTTCTGTCTCACAGTGGCAGGTTCCCAAAAGAAATTTCTTTTCACATAAGGCCATTCCAGCTCTCTACCGTCATGTGGGAGGCAATGTTTTGGCCTTGTTGGACAGGGCAGTCAGCAGCAGGGTTCATATTACCGCTGACTCATGGTCCAGCAGGCACAGTCAGGGACGTCTCCTTTCCTTCATGGCACACTGGGTAACTCTGCTGGCAGCTGGGAAGGATGCAGGACAGGGTTCAGTGTTGGAGCTAGTTCCGCAACCACACCTCCAAAAAGTTGTTGGGGATTTTGCTGCATCTGCCTCCTCCACCCCCTCCTCTTCTTCTACCTCTGTGGCCTCTTCTACATAATTGTCCTCTGAACCTGCAATGCTCCCTAAGCATTCAAGGGGCTATGCAAGCAGTCAGGCTAAAAGATGCCATGTGGTGCTTGAGTTAGTCTGTCTTGGGGACAGGAGCCACACTGGGGCAGAGATTCTGTCAGCTCTGTGGGCGCAGGCTCAGAGGTGGTTGACGCCAAGGCAGCTTGAGCCAGGAATGGTTGTATGCGACAATGGCACCAATCTTCTCTCTGCCTTCCGACAGGGACACTTGACACATGTTTCATGCTTGGCACACGTATTGAATTTGGTGGTTCAACTTTTCTAGATCAGGTTATATCCAAAAGAGAAAGGGAGTGAAGCCGCTCAGGTGCGGGGTAACAAACAACCGGCCAACAGGTGCAGGTCCCGTTCGTGATTTCAGGAGATCCACATTAAAGCAAGGAGATGACCGCACACATGCTGCACCGGTTTGCTGGAAAATGTTTGTAAATTTATTCAACAAAGTACATCACAAAGTGACAAGCATAATGACAGATACCGGCATGTCCATGAATTTCTAGATCAGGTACCCAGGCTTACCAGATATCCTAAGGCAGGCCAGAAAAGTCTGTGGTCATTTCCGGTGTTCATACAATGCCAGTGCCCGGCTGGCTGACATTCAGCGGGAATTCAACCTGCCCACCAACCGCCTCATTTGTGACATGCCCACCAGGTAGAACTCAACATTGGCAATGTTGCAGCGGCTGCACGCACAGCAGAGGACCATTAATGAGTACCTCTGTGAGCATGGCACCAGGACAGGCTCAGGGGAGCTTGGCTTCTTTTCACCACGTCAGTGGCTATTGATCAAGGATGCATGCACTGTCCTGTCACCATTTGAGGAGGCCACAAGGATGGTGAGCATCGACAATGCATGCATCAGTGACACTGTCCCTCTAATATTCCTTCTGGAGCACACGCTTTGTGGATTCTGGGACAGGGCACTTGAGGCATAACAGCGGGAGGAAGAGGAGGACTTCCTTTCCTCTCAAGGCTCCCTTTATGCAGAGAGCATGTCAGGAAGCTGTATGAAGAAACCAGGGCAGAATGCCCATCCCTGTGCACAGACACATGCGGGAGCACGTGCGCATGCGGCAGGTGCGGCGGGCACTTGTGCATGCAACAGGTGCGCACGGCAGCAAACGCTGGTGACAGTCTTGGCGCCTAGACATGCTATTTAAACTGGACAGCATCATGCAGCCGGTGCTTGTCTACTGTTCCTGCTTTGCCTTCTGGCGGCACCGACCCCGGCTTGTCTACTACAACTCCTGTTGATGACCCTGCCTGCACCCAACCATTCTCTTGCTTGTACCACGCTGCCCTCCGGTTGCCAAGCCAGACTGAACCACTACGCTATCTTCCAAGCACAAGCTCCGGAGGAACCCTCCATGCTTGCACCAATACTCACCCAAGCCCTCTTGCCTCCCTGCACTCTCAAACTCCCTGTCTGCACTACCAGGGGTTTTTAGAATCAGAGTTGTAAGAGAGGTTGTTCCCTGCATAAGTCAGACTCCACCACCAGGTGCGTGACAGCATTCCTGCAGAGCCACCAAACACACAGGAGGTGGAGGATTATTGTGTTAGCATGGATGTGGAGGATAACATGCAGCAGTCTTCAATGGATCATGGTTTTCAGTCCCCAGAAACCCAAGGAGTTGTATGTGGCTGATAATGTCATCCTCAGTGACCCAAAGGACACTCATGCCTTCTGCTGCATGGGCTCTCTGATTCTGAACAGCCTGCTAAAAGACCCTAGGATTCGTTCATGGTATTAAGGAGAGGGATCATTACTGGCTGGCAGCCCTTCTTGATCTACGTTACAAGGGTAAAGTTGCAGAGCTCATCCTGCCTGCGCAGAGGGAGAAGAGGATGAAACAGCTTCAAGATACCTTTAATAAAAGTTTGTGCAACACCTTTCCAGACCCTGGGAGGTTACTATGTCCTGGTGCTGGACAACGTGTTTCTGAAGCTTCGGTCATTCAGAGGCAGAGAGGTGGAGATGGTGGCCGACTGACAGATGTCTTTAAAAAAAATTTCAGTCCTCAGCGCCCGGGCCAGATAGGTTCAAGCAACCATCGCCAGCGTCATCATTATATGGTGCAGAAATATATAGGGGCAAGAGCAGACTTGGAAACCTTTCCAATTGAGCATACACTGAGTTACTGGGTCTTAAGGATGGACCACTGCCCAGAACTCACTGAATATGCAATTAAGTTACTGGCCTGACCTGCATCCAGCGTGCTTTCTGAGTGGACATTCAGTGCTGCTGGAGTGTTTGTAACCAATCAAAGAGTGTGCCTGTCCACAGACTCGGTTGATAGGCTCACTTTTATAAAAATGAATCAGTCCTGGATCAGCAGCTATCAAGCCCCTGATGCTGATGCAACTGATTCAATTTGCTAGGGATCTGGGATCCCTTTATGACTGCCACTGCTCCTATATATCCTGTCTATAATCTAGAACGATATTTTGTATTTAGGGCACTGCCAACACCCAAGGCCCAATTTTTTTGCACCTGGTTTACAGGGGCATGCAATAACAATTTTTAAACTAATTTACAACAGCAGGGCCTGTTCCTGCTCCCAACAAGAGTAACTGCAAGGGGTTACAGTGTTCTGGCACCGCCAACACCCAAGGCTCAATTTTTTAGCACCTGTTTGACTGGGGCATGTCATCACTATTTTTAAAATAATTAACAGCAGGGCCCGCACCAAAATGAAAAAAAAATTGCATAGGGATCCCCCCCCAAAGTCCGTAACGTTCCCTTCAGGTCCGGTATGTATTTTAAGGTGAACCCCACCCAAAATAAAAAAAAATTGCGTAAGGTTCCCCACCAAAGTCCATAGCAGGCCCTTCAGGTCTGGTATGGATTTTAAGGGGAACCCCGCTCCAAAATGTAAACAAATAATGGCATGGGGGTCCCCCCAAAGTCCGTACCAGGCCCTTCAGGTCTGGTATGGATTTTAAGGGGAACCCCATGCCAAATTAAAAAAAAATGGTGTAAGGTCCCCCCAAAATCCAAACCAGACCCTTATCCGAGCACGCAGCCCTGGCATGGCAGGAAGGGTGGGGACGAGCGAGCTCCCCTCCCTCTGAACCATACCAGGCCACATGCCCTCAACATGGGGAGGATGCTTTGAAGTAACCCCCAAAGCACCTTGTCCCCATGTTGATGGGGAGAAGGGCCTCATCCCCACAACCCTTGCCGGTGGTTGTGGGGCTCTGCGGGTGGGGGCTTATCGGAATCTGGAAGCCCCCTTTAATAAAGGGGCCCCCAGATCCGACCCATAAATGTCAGACTGCAGACCGCCTATTCTGGAGACACCTCTGGATGGCACGGCTGCGGCAGCGGGCGCTGCAGCGGGCGCGGCGGCGGTGAAAGAAGAACGAATGTATATGTCATTTGCCCCTTTCCTGAATGCATGATATATGATGTAAATCTTTTTTTCAAGAAAATTCATAAACATAAATTAAACAAAAAAAAAGAAGAACGAAGAAGATGAAGATTGAAGATAAAAAGAGGAAGGAAGAAGCAGAAGACCAGAAGAAGGACTGGGCAGAAGAAGATGGAGGAAGAAAGAAGAAGAGCTATTTTACACAATAAAGGACTTGTCAAAAACTGCCTCTTGTTTTTTGTACCACTTTACTCATTTTTTGGTGAATGGGTAGGGGTACAATACCTATTCACATAGGGGGGGGTCCAGATTCTGATAAGCCCCCCGCCTGTAGACCCCCACAACCACTAGCAAGGGTTGTGGGGATGAGGCCCCTCTCCCCATCGACATGTGGACAAGGTGCTTTGGGGGTGACCTCAAAGCATCCTGCCCATGTTGAGGGCATGTGGCCTTGTATGGTTTGGAGGGGAGGCGCTTGCTCGTCCCCACCCCCTCCTGCCATGACAGGGCTGGGTGCTCGGATAGGGGTCTGATTTGGATTTTGGGGGGACTCCTACAACATTTTTTTTTAATTTGGCGCGGGGTTCCCCTTAAAATACATACCAGACCTGAAGGGCCTGGTGTGGATTTTGGTGGGACCCCCACATAATTTTTTAAAAAATTTTGGCACGGGATTCACCTTAAAATCCATACCAGACCTGAAGGGTTTGGTACGGACTTTGGGGGGGACCCCTATGCAATTTTTTTTTATTTTGGGGGGGTTCCCCTTAAAATATATAATAGACCTGAAGAGTTTTTAAGGACTTTGAGGGGAAACCCTACGCAATTTTTTTTTTAAATTTTGGAGCAGGGTTACCCTTAAACTTCATACCAGACCTGAAAGGCCTAGTATGGACTGGGGGGGGCGGGGATGGGCAACACAATGCTTTTTCAGTGATTTTATCTATATTGCCGGGAATCGGCAATAGATTACAGTCGCAATAATCAATGAAAATTTTTCCTTTGGAAATGTCATTTTGCTCTGGCTATGTTCTAAACATCACAGAGGTGCGCCCTTTTACAAGCAGACTAAGGGGACCCCCCAGGCACGATATTTAAAGGAATATTTCATTTTTATTGTTTCACTTTAAACAAAAATAATACAATTATTATGTCTAGCCCTCAATGTAATCTCCCCTGAAGAAGGATATGACTCCGAAACATGCTGGGATAATTTCAAGATTTGCCTCCTTGAGTCCACTTTAATGTGGCTACATATGGGTGCAAGTCTTATGTAAAGGGTATAATGATATATGTACTGTATTGCAGCATTAGCAGTGTACTCTACTCGTTATTGTAATCTTTTGAATTGTTTTATTAGAGAATTATATCTTCACACCCAATTGAAATTGAATTCTTGAATACTAATAAAATGATATATTTTTTACCTACACACCTTTTTTCAATACCTTCTGCCCTTAAAGTCCAAGGGGGGCCTTTTATTTGCAATTTATCAAGGACGTTGGCAGAATTTTTCTCGCTATCATTCCATGGCATTCTCTATTTATCACTATTACAGGGTAGTAGATACCCATCATACCAACTCTCCCATGTCGTTGAATCTAGCGTTATAATTCATTCAGAGTTCCCCGCTGCGTTACACCAACCCCACTTTTCCGCCCCGCCTCTTTTCTTCCCTTTTTTTTTTCCCTTTTTTCCCCTTACCACTATGGCAGGATACCAGGGCAAACAATGGACCTCCTTCATGTCCAGCCTGCATGATGACTTTGAAAAAAATGAGGCCGTTGGATCCGAAATTACATCTACCTATCTCAATCTGCCAAACATTGGAGAAAAAAATCTCTACTATATTGGCATGTTAGGACATTTGAGGACTATATAAAGGAAGATATTAATCCATTCGGACTTCGGGTCCAAATCTTCCCTTCTTTTGACAACCTAGACCCTGCATTTAAAAAGACATGGGAGGACAATTTAAAATCGTGCTCAAAAACCATGATGTCCTTACTGATACAGGAATGCAAAAAACGAATGACCGAAATGGACACTCAAACTGATACATTGCAAAAGCAGATATTACCTTTACAAACTAATATACTTTCCTCTGATCTTGAGACAAAATTGAAAACTCATTTGGAGAAATTCAAAAAAGACATCCTAATCAGTAAGGACAAAAAGTTTTAACGTGACCTTAAAGCCTTCCGTGAAGGGAAGGCCTACAAATGGCAACAATTTAGAGCCAAAAACGTGGGGCCCCGAATACCTCTAGGCTAAATAGATGTGATAATACCTCTGAAATGTCTTTGTATTTATCGCAATTTTCCTCATCTTTGTCTTGTCCTCCAGGCCAGCAGAAAAACACCAGACGTTGCAAACGTTGTCACTGTGGTGATGGTTCCCTCCTTTCGGATATAACTCACTCAGACTCAGGTAGCGGTCGTGGGGGCCATCCCCATGGTGAAGCACGCAACGATACAC
>BLSH010438269.1:1929288-1941039 GCA_018402905.1 Glandirana rugosa | reverse complement strand
CGACTAATGACCCACCGGTGGGACGACCTAGGGACAATGTTCCTGTTGCACGGCAGGGATTAAGGGAGTGACCTTGCACTAGCCTTCTACGCGCTGATGGTCGCGTGTGACCATCTGCGCGACGACTCCCGTAAGGGTTTACTGTGTCCCCCGAGTCACCTTCGTGTTCCGCCTCCTCCTCCTTCTCCAGTGGTTGCGTCGACACCGTGGCGGTCGTGGAATCTTCCGTACCAATCCTATCAGCTGGTGGTGCTGTTTGTTGTGGCGTACTGCTGACAAAGCTTTTCCACATTTCAGCCATGCTAACCATGCCTTCTAAGGTGCTGGCGGTGCCACAGCTGCGTTGGTGACCTCTTCCTCCTCCTCCGCCTTGTGCTTCCACTGAGCCCCCTGTGTCATTTGGGAATGCCCTCAGCAGCGCGTCTACCAGTGTGCGCTGGTAGTCGCGCATCTTCCGATCACGTTCCAGTGAGGGAATTAGGGACGGCACGTTGTCCTTGTAACAGGGATCCAGCAGGGTGGCCACCCAGTAATCAGCATAAGTTACAATGTGGGCAACTCGGCTGTCCTTGAGCAGGCACTGCAGCATGTAGTCGCTCATGTGTGCCAGGCTGCCCAGAGGCAAATACAAGCTGTCCTCTGTGGGTGTATCATCTGTGTCCCCCGTATCTTCCCAGCCACGCTCCAGTGATGCCCAGGAGCTTTGTTGGGTACCACCCTGCTGTGAACACGGTTCTTCCTCCTCCTCCTCCTCATCCTCCAGAACTATGCCCTGGCTTGAAAATGTTTTACCTGGCCTATGCTTGTGCAGGAACCCACCCTCTGAGCCACTTGTGAATGACTGGCCTGATAACCGTTGAAATTACCCCTCTTCCTCCTCCTCTTCCTCCTGTGCCACATCCTCTTCCATTATGGCCCAAGTGTGTTTTCAAGGAGACATAGAAGTGAGATAGTAATGCTGAGAACAGCATCATCGAGACTGGCCATGTTGGTGGAGTACTCGAAACACCGCAATATGGTACACAGGTCTCGCATGGAGGCCCACTCGTTGGTGGTGAAGTGGTGCTGTTCCGCAGAGCAACTGACCCGTGCGTGCTGCAGCTGAAACTCCACTATTGCTTGCTTCTGCTCGCACAGTCTCTCCAACATGTGCAAGGTGGAGTTCCAACTTGTGGGCTCGTCGCATAGGAGGCGGTGAGCGGGAAGGCCGAAGCACAGACAGGCGAGCAGCAGCAGGGTGAGAACGCCAAAAGCGCGCACAGATGGCCCGCACTTTCTGCAGCAGCTCTGACATATCCGGGTAGTTTTTTAGAAATTTCTGCACCACTAAATTCAGCACATGTGCCAGGCAAGGGATGTGCGTCAAACTGGCTAGGCCCGGAGCTGCTACGAGATTTCGCCCATTATCGCACACCACCAGGCCGGGCTTGAGGCTTAGTGGCAACAACCACTCATCGGCCTGTGGTTCAATGCCCGTACACAGCTGCTGCGCAGTGTGGGGTTTATACCCCAAACATATCAGTTTTAAAACAGCCTGCTGTTGTTTCCCCCTGGATGTGCTGAAGTTGGTGGTGAAGGTGTTATGCTGAGTGGATGAGGAGGTGGTAGAGGAGGAGGAGGAAGCGCGGTAGGAGGAGGAGGCAACAGGAGGCAAAGAGGAATGCCCTGCAATCCTCGGTCGCGGAAGGACATGTGGCAAGCGGCTAGCCGCCTCAGGCCCACCCGCCACTACATTTACCCAGTGTGCAGTTAGCGAGATATAGCGTCCCTGCCCGTGCTTACTGGTCCACGTATCAGTGGTTATGTGGACCTTGCAACAGATGGCGTTGCGCAGTGCACTCTTGATCTCGTCTCCGACTTGTTTGTGCAGGGAAGGGATGGCTCGCCATGAAAAGTAGTGGCGGCTGGGAACCACGTACTGTGGGATAGCCACCGCCATCAGGTTTTTAAAACTGTCCATGTCCACCAGATGGAATGACAGCATTTCAAAGGCCAGGAATTTTGAAATGCTGGCATTCAGGGCCAGGGATCACGGGTGGGTAGGGGGGTACTTCCTCTTTCTCTCCAGTGTTTGGGAGATGGAGAGCTGTAAGCTTCCATGGGACCTTGTGAAAATACTTGGGGACAGTGGCTAGCATGGTGGCGTAGCTGTCACATGCTCTGTTTGCTGGGTGGCAGGTGACATTGGCACTGTAGAGGTGGAGGAAGAGGCCGAGGCAGCAGCAGAAGAGGAAGCAGGAGGATGCCGAGACCTTTCTTGCTTATTCCACTGCAGCTCGTGCTTTGCATGTAGATGCCTGGTCATGCAGGTTGTGCTCAGGTTTAGAACATTTATGTCTCGCTTCAGGCTCTGATTGCACAGCGTGCAAACCACTCGTGTCTTGTCGTCGGCACATTGTCTGAAGAACTGCCAAGCCGGGGAATGCCTTTTAGCTGCCTTTGGTGCGCTAGGTCCCTGGGTGCGGTGGGTAGTAGCAGGCTTTTGCAACCTGCTTCCTCTTTTGCTGTGCTGGTGCCTCTGTACGACCACCACCTCTTCCTCCAAAATGCATACGTCACTCACATGACCTTCATTCCATGCGGGGTCTAGGACCTCATCATCCTCCTCCACATCATCTTCCACCCACCCTTCACCACTTCCCTCCCTGTCCGTCCTGCAACAGAAGTGGTTGGGCATCGGTGCACTCAATGTCTTCCACTTCTGGGGCAGAGCTATGTGGATGGCCCACAAAAAGCACACCAACATATTCATCAAAAAGCATAAGAGAATGCTGCATGACTTGGGGCTCAGACTGCTTGGCTGATTTATAAGGGTCTGAGGTGAAAGACAGATGGCCATGGGGTTCAGGTGCCAACTCTGAGCTTTCATCAAGGGTCCAGGTGGGAGACAATGTGAAGGAACTGGAAGCATTGTCAGCCACCCAATCTACTATCGCCTGTACTTGTTCTGGCCTCACCATTCATTGAGCGGCATTCGGTCTTACCATATAACGTCGAAGGTTCTGTCGGCTACTCGCACCTGAGGAAGGTGTTTCACTTGTGCGTGTAGCTGGCACAAATCTACCACATCCTCTCCTTGCAACAGGAACTTCACCAACACCACCAACACCAGCAGCACCAGGACCGCATCCCTTATTTTAGCTGCCTTTGGTGTGCTAGGTCCCTGAGTGCGGTGTGTAGTAGCAGGCTTTTGCAACCTGCTTCCTCTTTTGCTGTGCTGGTGCCTCTGTGCGACCACCACCTCTTCCTCCAAACTGCATACCTCACTCACATGACCTTCATTCCATGTGGGGTCTAGGACCTCATCATCCTCCTCCACATCATCTTCCACCCACCCTTCACCACTTCCCTCCTTGTCAGTCTACACACTGTGGAAAGCCACAGCAGTTGGCACCTGTGTTTCGTCATCATCAGAGACGCGCTGCAGTGGTGTTTCCATGTCCTCATCCTGCAACAGAAGTGGTTGGGCATCGGTGCACTCAATGTCTTCCACTTCTGGGGCATGGCTATGTGGATGGCCCACGAAAAGCACACCAACATATTCATCAAAAAGCATAAGAGACTGCTGCATGACTTGGGGCTCAGACTGCTTGGCTGATTTACAAGGGGCTGAGGTGAAAGACAGATGGCCATGGGGTTCAGGTGCCAACTCTGAGCTTTCATCAAGGGACCGGGTGGGAGAAAATGTGAAGGAACTGGAGACATTGTCAGCCACCCAATCTACTATTGCCTGTACTTGTTCTGGCCTCACCGTTCATTGAGCGGCATTCGGTCCTACCATATAACATTGAAGGTTCTGTCGGATACTCACACCTGAGGAAGATGTTTCACTTGTGCGTGTAGCTGGAACAAATCAACCACGTCCTCTCCTTGCAACAGGAACTTCACCAACACCACCAACACCAGCAGCACCACAACCACATCCCTTATTTGACGCTCTCCTCATTCTGGATGCAAATGTAATATGTAGCACTATTTATTAATACAAAAAAAGAATACATAATTCTTCTTTTTTTTTGGAAAACAGCAACGTAGACGCACTTTTTATTTTTGATCAAGAAATGCACCGCTCACACCAGCAGCAAGAACCTCTCACTACACCAGTATGAGATGATTTTTGAACAATAATCTGTATCTCACAGGATCAGCCGGAACCTCTCCCTGTAGCACTATGATGAGATGGTGTTAGAACAATAATCTGTCCCTCACAGGAGCAGCAGGAACCTCTCCCTGTAGCACTATGTTGAGATGATTTTAGAACAATAATCTGTCCCTCACAGGAGCAGCAGGAACCTCTCCCTCTAGCAGTATGAGATGATTTTAGAACAATAATCTGTCCCTCACAGGAGCAGCAGGAACCTCTCCCTTTATCACTATGATGAGATGATTTTAGAACAATAATCTGTCCCTCACAGGAGCAGCAGGAACCTCTCCCTGTAGCACTATGATGAGATTATTTTTGAACAATAATCTGTCCCTCACAGGAGCAGCAGGAACCTCTCCCTTTATCACTATGATGAGATGATTTTAGAACAATAATCTGTCCTTCACAGGAGCAGCAGGAACCTCTCCCTGTAGCACTATGATGAGATGATTTTGGAAGAATAATCTGTCCCTCACAGGAGCAGCAGGAACCTCTCCCTATAGTACTATGATGAGACGATTTTAGAACAATAATCTGTCCCTCACAGGAGCAGCAGGAACCTCTCCCTGTAGCACTATGAGATGATTTTAGAACAATAATCTGTTCCTCACAGGAGCAGCAGAAACCTCTCCCTGTAGCACTATGATGAGAGGATTTAGAACAATAATCTGTCCCTCACAGCAGCAGCAGGAACCTCTCCTTATAGCACTATGACGAGATGATTTTAGAACAATAATCTGTCCCTCACAGGAGCAGCAGGAACCTCTCCCTGTAGCACTATGAGGTGATTTTAGAACGATAATCTGTCCCTCACAGGAGCAGCAGGAACCTCTCCCTCTAGCAGTATGAGATGATTTTAGAACAATAATCTGTCCCTCACAGGAGCAACAGGAACCTCTCCCTCTAGCAGTATGAGATGCTTTTAGAACAATAATCTGTCCCTCACGGGAGCAGCAGGAACCTCTCCCTCTAGCAGTATGAGATGATTTTATAACAATAATCTGTCCCTCACAGGAGCAGCAGGAACCTCTCCCTATAGCACTATGAGATGATTTTAGAACAATAATCTGTCTCTCACAGCACCAACAGGAACCTCTCCCTATAGCACTATGAGATGATTTTAGAACAATAATCTGTCCCTCGCAGGAGCAGCAGGAACCTCTCCCTTTAGCAGTATGAGATGATTTTAGAACAATAATCTGTCCCTCACAGTAGCAGCAGGAACCTGTCCCTATAGCACTATGAGATGATTTTAGAACAATAATCTGTCCCTCACAGGAGCAGCAGGAACCTCTCCCTGTAGCACTATATTGAGATGATTTTAGAACAATAATCTGCCCCTCACAGGAGCAGCAGGAACCTCTCCCTCTAGCAGTATGAGATGATTTTAGAACAACAATCTGTCCCTCACAGGAGCAATAGGAACCTCTCCCTGTAGCAGTATGAGATGATTTTAGAACAATAATCTGTCCCTCACAGGAGCAGCCGGAACCTCTCCCTTTATCACTATGATGAGATGATTTTAGAACAATAATCTGTCCCTCACAGGAGCAGCGGGAACCTCTCCCTGTAGCACTATGATGAGATGATTTTAGAACAATAATCTGTCCCTCAGAGGAGCAGCAGGAACCTCTCCCTATAGCACTATGAGATGATTTTTGAACAATAATCTGTCCTTTACAGGAGCAGCAGGAACCTCTCCCTCTAGCAGTATGAGCTGATTTAGAACAATAATCTGTCCCTCACAGCACCAGCAAAATGTACCTAGTCCAGTATAAGATGGTTTTAGAACGCTAATCTTTCACCTCACAGCACCGCCAGGAACCTGTCTGTAATGCAGGATGAGATGATATTAGATCAGTAATCTATCCCTCACAGCAGTAGTAAACTGTACCTACTACAGTATCAGATGGTTTTAGAACGCTAAGCTTTCCCCTCACAGCACCGCCAGGAACCTGTCTGTAATGCAGGATGAGATGATATTAGATCGGTAATCTATCCCTCACAGCACTAGTAAACTTTACCTAGTCCAGTATCAGATGGTTTTAGAACGCTAAGCTTTCCCCTCACAGCACTACCAGGAATCTGTCTGTAATGCAGAATGAGATCATATTAGACCGGTAATCTATCCCTCACAGCGCCGGCAGCATGCTCTCCCTACACTAGCCTGAGACTAAGTGACACGCGGCATACGTGACTCTAGCTCATATAGAGGCTGGTTCACATTATGCACTGGCCAATCACAGCCATGCCAATAGTAATTATGGCTGTGATGGCTTCTAAGGGCAAATGAGTGAAACACTTGTTGATTGGCTGCCCTGCAGCTATTCAACAGGTGACAAAAATAGTCTGGGTCACATTATGCACTGGCCAATCACAGCCATGCCAATAGTAATTATGGCTGTGATGGCTTCTAAGGGCAAATGAGTGAAACGCTTGTTGATTGGCTGCCCTGCAGCTATTCAAGAGGCGCCAAAAATAGTCTGGGTCACATGATGCACTGGCCAATCACAGCCATGCCATTAGTAGGCATGGCTGTGATGGCTTCTAAGGGCAAACAAGTGAAACGCTTGTTGATTGGCTGCCCTGCAGCTATAGAAAAGGCGCAAAAAATACCCGAATACCGAACCCGGACTTTTTTTCAAATGTTCGGGGCACGGACACCCCAAAGTCCGATACAAACCCGAACTTTACAGTCCAGGTTCGCTCAACTCTACCCTTCACAAGAAGAATGCGATACCTCATTGCTCCACAAGGACAATCACTATGTTTGGGACACAATGGTAAGAGGTGAGAGCTATTCTATCTAAGCATTGACATGTCCTTGAGAACATTCATGAGGAAATCTCCAATGCGCACAAACCACCCCCACTCAACACCCCATGTCCACAGATACAATCACTACTTTCCACATTCACCCCTGCCAGTATTAGAGAAGTTGCTAAACTTTTATTGAACACCCATCTAACCACCTGCCCCCTGGATCCTGCTCCCTCACAAATGCTGCGCTCACCCTCCGACTATCCTTAAAAAAACCCTCACTGGACCCCACCAATATTAACAACCTATGCTCCCCTTCTCCTCCAAACTCCTTGAAAGACTGGTCTACAACCAACTGAGTGACCATCTGACCATGAACAAACTTCTTGATCCCCTTCAGTCTGGATTTTGCCTGCAGCACTCTACAGAAACTGCTCTCCTTAAACTCACTAATGACCTAATAACTTCTAAAACCAATGGACACTATTCTGTACTACTACTCCTGGACCTCTCAGCTGCCTTTGACACAGTGGACCACCCCCTGCTCCTCAAAAAACTCCACGACTTTGGTCTCAATGACTGTACTCTTTGCTGGTTCTCATCCTACCTATCACACCGCTCCTTCAGTGTCACCTACAACTCTACTTCCTCCTCTCCCTTTCTCTGTCGGTGTTCCCCAAGGTTCTGTTCTTGGACCTCTCCTTTTCTCAATCTACACCTCCTCCCTGGGACAGTTGATTGCTTCCCATGGCTTTCAGTATCATCTCTATGCTGATGACACACAAATCTATCTCTCAACCTCCCAGATCTCTCCATCTGTCGCCTCACGCATCACCAACTTACTAACAGACATATCAGCCTGGATGTCACATCACTTCCTCAAACTCAACCTATCCAAAACAGAGCTTATGATATTTCCTCCCCCATGTGCCACTTCCCCAGATTTCTCTGTCAAAATCAACGGCTCAACTATCAACCCGTTCCCCCACGTAAAGGTCCTAAGTGTAATCCTATACTCCCAATTAACCTTTCGGCCCCACATTAAATCGCTATCCAAAATTTGCCGCCTCACCCTCCGCATCATCTCCAAGATACGCCCTTTCCTAACCGATGACACCACAAAGCTATTAATCCACTCCCTGGTCATTTCTCGCCTCGACTACTGCAACTCCCTCCTCACTGGCTTACCTCTAAATAGCCTATCCGCACCCCAGTCCATTATGAATGCTGCCTCCAGGCTCATCCATCTTAAAAACTGCTCGGCATCTGCTACACCCCTATGTCAATCTCTACATGGGCTGCCACTCAACCAACGTATTAAATTCAAAATACTAACAATAACTTATAAAGCAATTCACAACCTGGCCCCCAGCTACATCACTAACCTGGTCTCAAAACACCAGCCAAATCGATCTCTTTGCTCCTCCCAAGACCTCCTGCTCTTTAGCTCCCTTGTCACCCCATCCCATGCTCATCCCATCCTGGAAAGCTCTACCCCAATCTGTCCGACTTTCTCCTAGTTTGCCCACCTTCAGACGATCCCTGAAAACCTATCTCTTCAGAGAAGCCTATCTGGCTCCCACCTAACAACTGTACATTTATCTTCTCTATTAGCACATCCCCCACAGTTATTATCTCTTGTATCTCTTGACCTTCCCTCTTAGATTGTAAGCTCTAGCGAGCAGAGCCCTCTGATTCCTACTGTATTTAAGTGTATTGTATTTGTACTGTCTACCCTCAAGTTGTAAAGCGCTGCGTAAACTGTTGGCGCTATATAAATCCTGTATAATAATAATAATAATAATGTCCTTACAAGGTCCCCGCAAATGGCTTCCATTGTGGGCCCCACAGACAAACTGATAAGGTCCAAATATACCAGGCCGACTCTACATACATGGCTTACAGAACTGCCAGCCTTAAAAGGAATGTACCCCTGTGGGAAATGCCACATCTGTGGTTATGTGGAGAAAACTGCAACTTTCTCAGACGCCAAAGGAGAACACAGTTACCAGATTAACCCATTCATCAACTGCGACACCACAAGGGTGTTGTACATGCTTGAATGTCCATGCCATAAATTGTACATTGGAAAAACCATACACCCCCTCAAAACAAGAATAGGTGAGCATTTGTGCAGCATTGGATCACCTGAGGACAAGACCCCCATTGGCGAGCACTTTGTAAGATAACATAACCGGAAACCAGCAGGGCTGAAAGTGAAAGGCTTTTATGCATTTAAACTGTCAAATAGGAGAGGTGACTTTGATAGAGTACTGCTCCAGAAAAAAAAAAGGAGTGGATCTTTAGATTGGGGACCCTTGTGCCACAGGGTTTGAACACCGAACTCAATCTGCAAGTGTTCTTAAACCCCTAGTCAGGATCCCATGCTGTTTTCACTTTCCGCTTAATCTGTGTCTCTGTGAATTATCTTCAGATCCCCTTTGTGACACTGACTTCCTTTGGCCTTTTCCATCTGACTAAGCCATGATTATTAGACTTCATTTCTGTTATTTATATGCAGATATTTAACAGATCTAAAAGATATACTTATTTTTTCATATGAGTTATTTATGGCTTTTTGACTGTTGTTTTAGTATTTGTCCACAAGATGGCAGCACCAGCCATGTGTTTATTTATTAAGAGAAAGTCTGCATTGATATCCAATCTTCTGTCCACAAGATGGCAGCACAAGCTATAGACTGGTTGTAGTGCAATTACTGATACCCTCTTTCTGAGGACAGCCTGATGATGTTATGACCGGAAATACTGTGTCAGGGGTCACCTGGCAAATTCTCATAAAAAAACTGAAATTCAGACGGGCATCTAGCCCTGATGAAACCTACGGCTTGTAGGTGAAATGCGTTGGCTATTTGTGCCTGCGTTCGCCCGCTGTTATCTGCCAGCCGGGGCTCAACTTCCATCTGAAGTCACCAGCCGCAAACTGGAAGTGAACCACGGAAACCATAAGTGGATGGCCGAATGGCCGGTTGGCCCCAGGCAAGGTTCTACTGTCCAGTCACCTTCATCCCCCGATCCTTGGTCACCAAGAGCACCTCTTTACAGACTCAGCAAGCTAGAAACTCCAGATATGAGGCACCAACTCAGGACTTCCCACATGTGAGTTCCTATGTTTTCTTGAAACTGCTTTACCCCATATGGTGTTAGAGATTGGATATGACTCTGGGCTGCTGTGTGCCCTTTCAGTTTCTATTACCCCTATGTTCCCTGTCTTTCTCCTTATGAAACTGCATAATGGAGGTATGTCTGCATAAGTGTCTGCAGCATCAGCTTTCAATTGGATTTCCCCACTGTGCACCTGCATACTTCCCTGAAGGGAGAAATGATCAAAGTACATGAGGCTTCTGTGAAAGTTTGGTGTTAACCCTGTAGTTTAAGATTCCTTCTACATACCTGCTTTCAAAGCTAAGGGACACATGAACTGTATGCCTGCATGGATCTGGTTCTGTTCTAGTACAGCTTATATTTTGCATATGACCCTATTTGTGGTGATTTATGTCAGTGTTACGGTGGCTTTAATTGTAGACACATAGGGCAACTGGAAGTCCTATAGATACATACTGACACTTATATTGAGGTGGCGTATGGCAAGGTTTCCCAGATTACCCTCGGTCTTCATCAATCTTTTCAATGTCATTGCTGTTGTTTGCCTCGGAATGTACTGTCTGATTTACAAGCACACTACCTATTGTACACGGCACAGCCTGTTATGAGCATGCTGGGAGACTCCCGGTCTGTGCTATCTAGACTTATTGGATCCCTTTGGAACTAAATACACATAGTCCCACCAGCACTAAGGGGGTGGTCCTGTCGGTTGGCAATCAAATGTACACATCAGGGACTGACGCATAGGCCCAATGGCGAGATTGGATATCCCTTTTGGAACACTTTTTTGAGTGGATACCATCAGGGTTTCCCAAGACTCCCTCAAGTGTCCATATTACTATATGCCAACCCGCACTTCTGCATTGAGGGTTTTGATTGACATGCTGTGCACCACTGGCTCTGTATGGCTGAGCTCACGAGCAGAGTTGAGCGAACCCGAACTGTAAAGTTCGGGCCCGTACCGAACTTTTGGGTTTCCAGGACCCGGACCCGAACCCGGACTTTTCAAAAAAAGTCCGGGTTCGGGTCCGGGGTTCTGGTAATTTCATAAAAGTTTTGAAAATTGCTGTAAAAAAGTCTTGGAAAGTCCTAGAGGTCTGCAAAAGAAAGGAAAATGGGGGTAAGGGTCGGACAAGTGCCCTACAAAGAAATGGGGATAGGGAAATAACTTAAAATAATTAAAAAAAAAATCACATAAAAAAATCAAAAATGGAGGTGGATGTGGACCATCTTCAAACTGTATGAGAAAAGTATAAATTAGCGGGATAAGCCATAGCAGTGTTCTAAAATCATCTTCAAACTGTGTGTGAAAACTATAAATTAGCCGGGAGAAGCCATATCACTGTTCTACAATCATCTTCAAACTGTGTGTGAAAACTATAAATTAGCCGGGAGAAGCCATATCACTGTTCTAAGAACAGTGATATGGCTTCAAACTGTGTGTGAAAACTATAAATTAGTGGGGAGAAGCCATATCACTGTGCTAAGAACAGTGATATCATATCACTGTTCTACAATCATCTTCAAACTGTGTGTGAAAACTATAAATTAGTCGGGAGAAGCCATATCACTGTTCTAAGAATAGTGATATGGCTTCTCCCGGATAATTTATACTTTTCTCACACAGTTTGAAGATGATTGTAGATTCTACAATCATCTTCAAACTGTGTGTGAAAAGTATAAATTAGCCGGGAGAAGCGTGTCAAACTTCTACTAACATCTTG
>BLSH010438269.1:1916045-1929278 GCA_018402905.1 Glandirana rugosa | reverse complement strand
TCAACTAGCTTGGAGACCTTCAAGCCCAAGACGACCAAGCCAGCTTGAAGCCCTGTTTCGTTCTTAGAACAGTGATATGGCTTCTCCCTGCTAATTTATACTTTTCACACACAGTTTGAAGATGATTGTAGAACAGTGATATGGCTTCTCCCGGCTAATTTATACTTTTCTCACACAGTTTGAAGATGGTCAACATCCACCTCCATTTTTGATTTTTTTATGTGATTTTTTTTAAAATTATTTTAAGTTATTTCCCTATCCCCATTTCTTTGTAGGGCACTTGTCCGACCCTTACCCCCATTTCCTTCCTTTTGCAGACCTCTAGGACTTTCCAGGACTTTTTTACAGCCATTTTTGTGCCTAATAGTTTGGGTCCCCATTGATTTCAATGGGGTTCGGGGTCCTGGTCAAAGTTTGGGTCCTGTCCGGACCCGAACCCGGACTTTGTCCCGAAGTTCGACCGAACCAGCAGAACCCGAACTTCCAGAGGTTCGATCAACTACTCATGAGCTAACATTTTTAATTCACAACGTTGTTATTTTATGTCAAGTGTCCTATTTGTTGCATTGTATTTATGTTTGATGACCTTATTATTTTTTGTTATTGTTCCAATAAAGTATTTTTCAGATCAATAACCGCAGGTAGCTCCCTCTCCAGTGTATGTTTTTCAGTCCATTGGAGGTAAGGACTGCACACTTGTCTCTGCTTGCGTGAGAGAGGGTGATGAGGATGAGGAAGGTTTAGTAAGCCAGTCCACCACCTCCTGGGAAATGATGCCTTGCCTGAGGACTGACCACAGCATCCACCTTTGCCTGTGGACACATTTGTTGCTGGCCCCTTACAGTGCCAAGGGAATGTCTGCCTCTCTTTCTTGTCCCCTCAGACATTATTGGGAGGGAGACAGCGGTGCTTATTAGCAAATGTTAAGAAGAAGTGGAAATCTGTAAGTAGATGCACTTTAATCAATGTAAAGTGGTGTTTGGTGAACTTTTCATATGAGTACTCACACTACACAGACACACTCCATGGATACACTATAATATACTGCAATATAATGCCCCAAACATACAGTGATGCACAAAACTATATGGCGTTAAACTGGCGGTAATTCACACAGAAGTAAATGGCGTTAAACTGGCAGTAACGCACACAGAAGTAAATGGCGTTAAACTGGCAATAATGCACTTAGAACTATATGGCATTAAACTGGCAGTAACGCACTTACGACTATATGGCGTTAAACTAGCAGTAACGCATGTTGTATATATGTTACAGTGTAAATGTGGTCTGCAATACGTGGGATGTACCAATTGAAGCCTCAATGTTAGACTAAATGAACATATTGCCAATATTAGGAGAGGGTATAAGAATCATAGTGTCTCTAGACACTATGGTCAAGTACATGATCGAGACCCTTCAGGCACCCTCTTTGTAGGCATAGATGGTCTTTCTGCACATTTGAGAGGCTGAAGGGTCAGACAGTTGTCAAAACTTGAAACAAAATGGATCTATGTCCTCAAAAGTTTCGCTCCATCTGGCATGAACATAGATTTGGACGTGAATGCATTTTTGGACAACTCCTGACTCACAGTGTATCCACACCCACCTCTTTACCTTCACATACATTTGTTAGCTGATTTGGGTCCTTTATAATATTTTTCTCTTACTTTAGTCCGTTAATAGTACAGTTTATTTAATTTGTATGAATCCGTTTATATATTTGCTGGCTTTTTTGTATAATTTATTTTCATCTTCTCGGTTATATAACTAAGTTTTAATTTTTTTTTCCCCTTTTGTTTTTCTTGTGATGCAATTCCCGGATGGGAGCCGGAAGTTGCAGTCACTTCCGGGGTTGAAACTGTTCTTGCATGGAGTGGAAGTGAGGCTTGGAACTCCTGTCAGCCAATAGGGACTCTAGAGGGGATCGAGGTCTGATATGACCCGGAAGTCTCCTAGTCTATGACGGATCCGTGTCTCCCTTTCTTTTTCCTTTATAAATCGGTGGTTAATGATGAACGCCAAACCCCGGGAAGAAGCCCAATAGCGACGAAACTGGCCAGGTTATGGCTCCACCTTAACACACCGCAATCTACATGATGCTGATATCGATACCACTCTCATTGATGTACCTGTTTTTATCTGCTTAACTGTAAGTGCAATATTTTTTATTAAAATGTATTAGTTGTATTGTATTATGCTATGGGAGTCTTTTTGTTCCATGGTATATCCCCTACTCCTGCGTGAGAAGAATGGATTAGTGTGACCCGGACACAACCGTGGAGATCCATAGGTCCATGCCAGTGTTATGATACATACCCATGTGATACCAAAGAAGGCTCTTGTTGATCTCCTGTAATAACAGATCAATTATTGGGGGTAAGCGCAACCTTTGCATGGTAATGGTAATGCACACAGAAGTAAATGGCGTTAAACTGGCAGCAACGCACTTAGAACTATATGGCGTTACATTGGCAGTAATGCACTTAGAACTATATGGCGTTACACTGGCAGTAACGCACACAGAAGTAAATGGCTTTAAACTGGCAGTAACGCACTTAGAACTATGTGGCGTTAAACTGGTAGTAACGCACTTAGAACCATATGACATTAAACTGGCAGTAAGGCACACAGAAGTAAATGGCGTTAACTGGCAGTAACACCCTTAGAACTATATGGCTTTAAACTGGCAGTAACACACTTAGAAATATATGGTGGTGGTGCGCATGCGTGAAGCCGAGCGAACCGGACATGCCGCTGTAGAGCTCCGCTCAGCCCGGAGGTATTGAGAGCCGTACTCTGCAAGCCAAGCGTGATAAACTCCCCTAAAAGGCTCCCCTGCG
Organism: Glandirana rugosa; assembly: GCA_018402905.1. Classification (NCBI taxonomy): domain Eukaryota; kingdom Metazoa; phylum Chordata; class Amphibia; order Anura; family Ranidae; genus Glandirana; species Glandirana rugosa. The sequence continues at coordinate 1,926,438 of BLSH010438269.1, read as the reverse complement.
CTCTCCTACACCCTGAGCACACCGTGCACCGACCGCGATGGTCGCAACGGGCACGAAGCCGAAGATCCGCTCCAAGTCCATACGAGAGGCCCTGGCTCGGGCCTCCAGCAAAATGGCGCCACCAGGCATCTCCAAGGCCTCCTCACCGAGGATGCCCAGGCTCCCTCCCCTCCACCATCCAGACGAAGATGAGTCTGACACATACTCTCTGGCAGCCCCCCTGTTGGGTGAAGTGCCTTCAGGGATCCTCAAGCAATTTGAGAAGATGCTGCAACGAGCGTTGCAACGCACATCAGATCGGATCACTGAACAACTCACAAGGGAGATCAGGGAGCTGGGCCAGCGCACCTCAGACTTAGAGCAAAAAGTAGACGAACTTGAACTACAACTTGCTTCTCAATCTGATGAGATAGAAGCACTGAGGGAAGACAACCAAACACTACAAGCACACCTTGAGGATATTGAAAATCGCTCCAGGCGATCAAATCTCAGGATCAGGGGGATCCCTGAAACTGTAGAAGACACTTGCCCCCCACAAACAAAATGGCCCCCCACGCGACATAGTGGTAAAATTGCACTATTATTGCACGAAAGAACAGCTTCAGCATGCGGCCAGACAAAAAGACTTGCTTACCTTCCAGAACCATCCATACCAATTGTTTGCTGATCTTTCACAATCCACGATCGTAAAACGACGCACCTTTAAACCTCAGCTGCAATTCCTACAGCAACGCAGAATCACATATTCTTGGGGTTATATGTATGTGATGATATTGGCCAGGTCTCTTCACACAACTCGTCCTCTCCTTTCACCTTGGATTCTCCAAATGTTATAAATTTTTTAAATGTTTATTACTAGCTAAAACGTGAACTAACCCCCTTCCATCTCTGTCTCCTCACCTTCAGTATGTGTGAACAGACCTATGCCACAGACCACATTCCCCTTGCTACCTACCCACCATTAAGTCCATTATGAAGGTCTCCCTCACTCGGTGTCCATTGCTTACCCCGCCAAACATGTTGCTATGTTCAGAGACTTATATGATTTCTTGACTCAATACAGCCAGTTGGCTTGCACCAAATGATTAAACAATTATCTCTCTCCTCCAGGCTGCATGTCACTGCAGCACCTCGCCTTGCCCCGCGATCCCCTATTTTTTTGGGTATCCCCGGGCAACATGCTCTCCATTGAGGGGAACTCCCCAGTCCTCTCAATGGACACTACTTTTCGCACACAATGTTTTTTATATTGTACTAATCTTTTCTCCTTTTTTCTTTGCTCTTTAGTTCCCCTCTCCTCTCCACATCCTTTTTCTTCCGTCGGATGGAGATCACCAATCGCAGTGAGTAACGCACTACACTATAACTTAACCTTCCCCCGCTCAAATGGCTAATCTTAACATTCTCTCACATAATGTTCAAGGCCTAAACTCCCCAAACAAGAGGCGTAAAGCCTTCTGCACATATGCCTCCCTCAAAGCACACATAGTGTGCATACAGGAAACCCATTTTGCTTCACATCAGTCTCCTAAATTCCTAAGCCCCACATATCCCCAGTTTTTCACAGCCTCCACAAACTCCAAATGTAGAGGTGTTTTAATCGCCTTCCACAAATCTGTTCCGTTCACCATGAAACGTGCAATACAAGATCCAGAATGTAGATACCTAATTTTAACAGGCCATTTAATTGACACCCCAATAACAGTTGTCTCCTACTACGCCCCTAACCAAAATCCTACTCCCTTTCTTTCTCATATCTTCAAGATTCTAGAGACTCATAAGATGGGCACCACTCTAATTGGAGGCGACTCTAATCAAGTCCTCCTTCCACTCCTCGACAAATCCCCCATCACTTCTCCTTCGACCCCCAATAAACTTATCTTCTCACAACTCTTGGCGAAACACTCCCTAGCAGATACCTGGCGCAAACTAAACCCATTCAAGAAACAATACACTTTCTACTCCCATCCTCATAACTCGTTCTCTCGTATTGACCACATCTTTACTACAATCGGCACCCTCCCCCAAATCTCCTCCTCTTTAATTGCGCCCATCCCATGGTCAGATCATAATGCCACGCTAACCACCTTATCTACATTACTCCCCCCGCAAGGTAGAAGACCCTGGTCTCTCAATGATACCCTCCTTTCTCACCCGTCCCACGCTCTAGAAATAGAAACCTCTCTAAAAGAATACTTTACCTTGAACACTACCCCAGAGATATCCCCTCTAACAACTTGGGAAGCCCATAAGCCGGTCATCCGTGGCACTCTCATTAACATTGCCACACGCAGGAAAAAAGAGTGCCAACAGAAGTTCGCTTCCCTAGAACGCGAATTCTCTCTAGCACATGATGCCTTCCAACTTGCACCAACCCCCCACAACAAAGCCAAACTAGAGAAATCTAGACTTGAGCTGGACCTCTTCATGACAGACGCAGCCGAGAAAACTCTCCGCCGCTCTCACCATTGCCTATACATGAAGGCAAACAAACCGGACACCTTTTTGGCCCTGTCTCTTAGAAACCTAGAAAAACCCTACAAACCGACTGAAAAATGCTCCAGGCTCCCTAACCAGTAACCCCACTAAAATTCTCCAAACCTTTCAAACCCAGCTCTCTAAACTATACAGGCCTCCCTCCCCCTCAGAAGACCAATCTAAAACCCTAGACTTCCTCAACTCGATCAAACTCCCCCCACTCTCCTCGGACCATCTACCCTCCTAGAACAGCACATAACAGAAGAGGAAATGCGAGCTGCGAATAAATCGCTTAAAAGCAACAAACGACCGGGTCCAGACGGTTTTACTGCCACTTATTATAAGCAATGCATAGATATTTTAACCCCTACTCTAACCAAAGCCCTAAACTCTATTCTCAAACCCACAAAGTTTAACCATAACTCTTTGAGAGCTACCATTTCTATGATTCCCAAACCCCAAACCGATGACACCTCCTGTTCCAATTACCGCCCTATCTCTATATTCAACAATGACATCAAACTACTAGCTAAAATCCTAGCCCCACGCCTTAACACATTTATTGGGTCCTTGATCCATAAAGACCAAGTAGGCTTCATGCCCTCCAGACAGGCAGCAGTCAATGTACGTAGATCTATGCACCTGAACCATCTGGCACGCAACCGTAAGATACCAATGTGCCTTTTCTCATTGGACATACGCAAGACTTTTGACAGCCTCTCATGGTCATATCTCCAAACAATTCTAGAAAGCTGGGGCTTCGGCCCACATTTCCTCCAATGGGTCTTCTCACTCTACTCAAGTCCTTTTGCCCATGTCGCCTATGCTGGTCACATTTCTGATCCCTTCCCAATCCTTAGGGGCACCCACCAAGGCTGCCCCCTTTCACCCCTCTTATTCGCCTTGGCCATAGAACCACTAGCCCAGAAGATACGCGAAAACCCGGATATCAAAGATTTAGAGATCGCAGGCCATGAGTATAAGCTCTGCCTATTTGCAGACGATATATTGCTATCTCTTACATCTCCACTTACTTCGATCCCGAACCTCCTAGCAACCCTTACGCAATTCGCCTCTATCTCTGGACTGGTGGTTAACCCCACTAAATCAAAATTTCTCAACGTCTCCTTACCAGACACTCTTCAGGCCCACCTACAGACAACATCAAACTCATCCCTGACTTAGCTAACCTCTACTCAGTCAACTACCCCACCATGCTCTCACACCTTACCAAACTAATGTCCTCATGGTCATCTCTTCCCCTTTCTTGGCTAGGCCGTATAACAGCAATCAAAATGGTCATCCTTCCAAAACTGCTTTACCTCTTTCGGGTCCTTCCAACCGCCGTCCCCACTCACATCCTGCGCATCATCCAACGTAGGACCCTCCAATTTGTCTGGGGTAAAACTAGACCCAGAGTCTCCAAATCTGTCCTCCACCTCCCTAAACCCCTTGGTGGTCTAGATCTTCCCATTTATGCTAAGTATTATCAAGCGGCTCAACTCGCCATTCTTACAAAATATCACGCCATGACAGAAACACCCTTATGGGTTTCCCTAGAATCTGCCGATTGCAACCCCCTCTTGATAGCCAATTTTCTGTGGCTGCACCCCAAGGACCGCAAACCAATACGCAACCCCATCACTAGACACTCTCTCCGTCTATGGGATGGGTTCAAATTTAAATACAAGCTTCAATCTTTGCATAATCCTCTTCTTTCATACCTCCGAAACCCCTCATTCTACCCGGCCTGGACCTCGCCCTCTTCATTCTCTAATTGGCAAGAGGCGGGCCTAACCTGTGCTTACTCCTTCACCGCCCCTGATAACCACATCTCATTTCCCACCCTGTCCGAATCCCATGGCCTCCCACCATCCGAACTTTTTCGCTATCTACAGTTAAAACATTTCTTCTCTCCATGCCTCCACACTTCTACTTCTTCCCCACATAAAACACCTTTCGAACATGCCTGTGATCGTGAACCTCACATGCGAGGATTGATTTCACTACTTTATAACCACTTACTGGACCCCCTTGCTCACTCTTCCCTCCCATATTTTCAGAAATGGGAAACAGATCTACATACCCACTTAACCCCCGAGGAGTGGAAGGACATTTGGTTAGCCACCAAATCAGCCTCACAGAATGTAGTAGCCTCTGAAGCGAACTACAAAGTACTCTTTCGCTGGTACCTTGTCCCGTCGCGAATTGCGAAATACTCCCCCAGCTATCCTGCAAACTGTTTCCAGGGCTGCTCGGACAGAGGAGCACATCTACATATCTGGTGGGACTGTCTCACTGTCCAAAAATTCTGGAATGAGGTTTTCCAAATTATTTCGACCCTTCTAGGCCGCTCCCTGCCCCCTAGCCCTACCATAGCCCTACTCAATCTTCAACCTCCAGACACCACTCGTAACCAGTTTAAACTTATTCTGCAAGTAACTACAGCAGCAAAACAAACCATAGCGAAAGCCTGGAAATCCCCACTCCTACCACTTACTGAAACTAAATACAGAATCACTAACGCAATGGTCCACGCCAAAATTGAAGCCACATTTCTCAACACCATCCCCAAATTTGAAAAAGTATGGCTACCATGGACTAAACATTTCCTCCCCCCAGACCTGGATATTGATCTGCTTCATCCATAATATCTATGTCGCACCAACTCTCTGTTCTCCATGCATATTACTGGTTGCCACGTGATCTCCATCCGACACTCCCCCCCTATTGTACGTACTATTCCACTCCCCCCCTCTTTTTCCCTCTCTCCCTCCTTATTCTTTTTCCATCTTTTACTTAATAAATGCAGTCGACTCTGAGACCGACCTGTTCTCCTCCAACCCAGAAAATGTATAAAGATAATGTTGTTAAACTGCGAGTTTTTCTAATAACCAATATTGATCTAGTTCCATGCTAAACTCCCCCGTTAGCTTTTCTCCCCCTGTTATGGGGAGTGACGTTTATCTGGTCTGTGAGTTATTATACATTGCTATGTGACTGCATTATTACTAGACCTGCTGGTCTGTATTGTTAAACCGCTTTTCTTGTATTTTTTTTCTTCAATAAAAAATTTTTGAACCACAAGAAATATATGGTGGTAAACTGGCAGTAACACACACAGAAGTAAATGACGTTAAACTGGCAGTAACGCACTTAGAACTATATGGCGTTAAACTGGCAGTAACGCGCTTAGAATTGTATGGCATTAAACTGGCAGTAACGCACACAGTAGTAAATGGCATTAAACTAGCAGTAACACACTTAGAACTATATGGCATTAAATTGGCAGTAATGCACTGTTACCCGTAAGTTATATTTGAGATTTAATATCTCTTTATAGATGATATGGGTTAAATGAAAGTTCTTTGACCATAAGTGAAGGTTTTAACACAACAATATAATTTTATTAGTAAATAGTATAGAGATCTAAAGAATCTACAGCAATCTATCTATTATACCTTGCATATGAAGAAACGCATAGGTTAAACTATAAGAGTTAGGTTATATTCCTTACAACAAACATAAATAAACAGTCAAACCCCTAACTTATAAGTCCATCAAATAGACCATAGTTACCATGCTGCTGCACATGGCAGCCCCATTTGGCTGGCTATCATTCCAAAAAGAGAGTGTTTCCTCCCCTCTAGTCTGGGTATATCATTCTAGGCCGGTGCCTGATTGGTTGTCCTGAAATGACCCTGATTGGTGGGCTTCCTTATTCCTTTATGATTGGCTAGTCCTCCATTTCTATAGTTGGCCTAAGTCGGCCCCTTTAATGCAACTACATTTTCAGGGAATTTGAGTAGTGAGGACATGCTGGCCACCTTCATTGCATATCTAAACGAGGGATCCTTTGAAGTGAATGTTTATAGAACAAAGGGATCTGGGTCCCATTGTTTAGACAAACAAGTATAGGCCCCAAAACGTCTGCGAAAAGCTTTTTACATACAGGAATAGTAAGATATTACCTCTAATATATATATATATTCATAATTACAATATTTTACAGCTGTTAATATAGACTTCACAAAAACTCCCAAGGCAACAGACGCCCTCTTGTGGCTAATTGAGCATACGTGATTTGGCCACACCTAAAATAATGCTTTATGTATAATCTCCTTTAACATTTGGAACTTTTGTCTTTGCATTCTGAAATTAAAAAAAAACTATTGGAAGGGGAAAAAACCTTTAAACTCTCCATCTCTACAGTACACATTTTAGTGTTTCAGTATCTGTATTCATCACTTGTTCTTGATGTAAAGAGTCCATAATAAAAATAAAGAGACCCAAAAAAAAACACAAAAAGAAGAAAAAAGAAAATGAGGATCTTTGTTCCCAGCAGACCAATAATAATAGTATGAAAGTCCATAATGCCACTCTGGTCATGTTGTTCTTACTTCTGAGACCGTCTTCCATGGTGATTCCAATAAGATACAGTATTCAGTAACGGCCTTTGGACCAGCTTTCCGAGTTTATACTTTATTAATGTGGGGAAAGAAAAACATGAGTTCTTCTAAGATATATACATTCAAATGCATGCTTATCTTGGAATTCTGAGTAATAAGAACCTCTGTTTAGCATTGCTATAGATTTACTGCGACATAGTATAGAGACCCTCTCTCATTGACATGTTTAACAATTGGAATGGTTACCCCCTTGCACCAAGTGCTCTTGGCTTTTCATCACCCCTCCTTATTCACCCATGGTCATATGCCTGCAAATACCCCTGCCATGCCTTCTGCTGGTTACCACTGTGTGTGTGTATGACTCTTTAAGTCTCCAGGTGGGATCTTGTTGCCATAGCAACTCACCACTAACTCCTTTTACTGAAACTGTGTTCAGTTATACCAACCCTGATGGGCTAAAACCTTGGCTGGTGCCACCTATTTGTGACTGAAGTTCTGTCCTTTGCTACCGTGTGTAGCTACTGTGCGAGTCCTGCCTTTAGCAGGCTGAGGAAGAGGTCATACCTTTAGCAGGCCCAGAACAAAGTAGGCAGTGTCATCCAAGCAGACAAAATAACTTGATTTCAGAATGTGGATAAGTGTGATGTCACCAATTACTCGTGGCTTCAGGAATAATCCAACTAAATTACACTTTAGTACAGTTGTACTGTACTATACCTGCTCTTTGCCAATCACTATGAGTCTCACCAGTCACAGTATATCTATATAATATTCAAGCAATGCTGTTTGAACTTAGTTATGGCACAAAAAAGCAAGAAAACAAAAAAAAAAAATTGACCAATGACCACATATGATGACTGCCACCTATTAGGACTGTAGAGAGGACTGTATGTCATACGTAGAAAGAAAATAGTTGCATGACTGTTGCTAAAACCCAGTGTTACTGTTACTTTAGTCATAGTTAGTAATAGCTTCACAACATAAGGGAACTTCAATAACATTATATAAAACCATTATCCAATGTTGAAAGGAAAAAAGAAACTGTTGGAGATTGACTCCAAACACCAACTGCTATAGGGAAGCTTTAGTCTCTCTCTGTAGTGACTAACATATTAATTGATCCTTTTAGAAGACAAATTTGCAAGTCAGGCAGGCCACCAAAAGTTGTAAAAGAGAGGAGACAAACTTTTTATAAAAAAGAAAACACAAAAAATATGCTTTAAAGTCCTCTGTGTTATTCCTCCAAAGTATTTGCCAAGTCTGGGTCATATCCGTCTGATGCACCGATGTTTGTTTGTGTACTTTTCCTAAAATACAAAACTAAAAACCATTAATAACACCTCACTCTACCTCTGAGAGGTTCCCTCTGGACTCAATGAGTAGTGGATGCTTGGAACAGACTTCCAGCAGAGGTAATGAGTCCATCAACAGTAAATACATTCAAAAATGTAAAGACACCCCCCACATATCTATACTCTGACAAAAAGTTATAGAAATACTTGATGGGTTTCAAAAAGTACTTAAAGTCTAGAACAACAGCATGTAAACTTATATCCTTCACACACATTAACAGGACATGAGTCAACTTGGAAAGAAAACAAATTCACAAAACATACTGATTACATAAGATTCCATAAAGTGCAATAAAATGTATATTGTTTTATAATTATTATATTATAATTTATAATGTTTACTTTCCCAGTGTCAGAGTGAGTGAAACTTGGAGGAAAGAGAAAAGAAACACAAAATCCCTACAGTTTCTCAGTTTCTCAATGTTATAGGGATTGAGATCTCGTATCTGTGCACAGGTTGATTATTTGATAATACATTTAAACTTGCAAAAGGAGAAAAGTGAAAAAAAAGGTATAACTGTAAATTGGTACCAGTACTGAGCTCATTACAAACAGAAAATAATAATAAAAAGCATGCGCGTTAATGTGATCACAGTTCTTTTTGATGGCCATCCAGCAATAGTGTGTACACACCCCTGGGGGGAAAAAAAATCTTTGTTTACCCATAGACAGTTAATACAACTCCAGTCCATTGCACAGACACACACAATAATTGAAATTGAATCCCAAACATTCTGGCTAGAGAAAGCTTTGTAATTGCAAATGAATTGCTAGGTGTTTCTGGCCCATGGGAGAGTAAGGAAAGAAAAGGGAAATAAAAAAAAAAACAATGAAACAGGAGTACCTAGCCTATTATACTGTACCTTCCTTTAGGCGTGTGTATTTATGCCTGTGCACAGCTATCTACATACCCCTGCTTAATATGTAAATGCACTTTCAGGAAATTGCTTAACCTGAAAAAGATAACTCACAGGAAAAGTTATTACTCTATCCTTTAAGCAAACAATACAACATATCAATAGATTGATAAAATGGTCACTGACATTCCCTCTTTGATCTAATGAACCAAAAATGCCAAAGCCCTTGAAGACATGTTATCTCTGATATTTTATCCCCTGTTTTACTATTCCTGTTTGGTTCCCAATAAGCAATTTACTCCCTCCATCTTTCCAATTCAAGGATTCAATGAAATTTCTTTTAAAGGTTTGGAAATCTTTCACAAACTCATCTTGTTCCAGTTTCAGTTGCCTAATCTCATACCGTAAAGCCTCACTCTCAGCCTTAATATTTGGGGGAAGGGGTGTATGATCTAGTAGTTTCAGATTTATTACCCCTAGGCCAGGGGTTCCCCAGCGTGGCGAGTACACTTCCACGCCAAGCCTCTTTGTGGTATATTTATTTTGTTTCAATATCTTTTCACCCGAAGACAAACAAAATTGAGCAATGTGCCCAAATAACCCACAAGAGTAACATTTTATCGCCTGTAAAGTATTAAAACGTCTCTTAACAACCGGTGTGGTTTTAGACTGAGAATTTTCAATGGCTACAGCCTGATTATCAACCTTTTCTGGTATACGAGATATAGGGGCCTTTTTAAAAGAGCTCCCACTGTTTAGTGAGTTGTTCAGACTAGCGCATACTCCAGATGTGAGCAATTTCCTGTTGCATCTAGAGATACCCACACCTGTTGCAATCTATGGTATGAGGAAATTGCACCAGGTGCTCTTGGCTGGAAGGTGCAGACGCTCCTTTACATTTAATCTCTGCCTCTGTTCCCCTGTGTGCCAGCTTATCAATCTCTCTCTGCTCTTTTTGGCTGTCTACTGCTGGTTGCTGGTGGCTAGCATTCAAATTGGTCCTAGCCACTTTTAGAGTACTGATGTTACGGTTGCCTATTTCCAGACTGTGTTTATTAGATTTAATTTTGCCAAGGAAATTTGTCCCACTCATGAGGGGTTTTACAGGTTGGGTAGGATACACATTAGAAATCACCTCATTTCCTTCACTATCAAACCCCAAAAATGTTTGGTTTCTTTCAGGAGAGGAGGAGATTTGGGTCTTACCCATGATGGGGAACTTGTCTTGATCCTGTACCCATTCTGGGTTTAGAGGAGGAGAGGACTTTCTTTGGTTTGTAAAAACCCCAAACTATCA
>BLSH010438269.1:1852051-1870363 GCA_018402905.1 Glandirana rugosa | reverse complement strand
TTTCATAATTCATTGCCATCTTCGGTATATTGACAAGATTTTAGTAGAAGTTTGATCCCGTTCACGGGATGTTTATTTACCCCTATCCCTTTTATTTAATTTTAGTTTATTTTTTTACCCTTCCCCCCACCTACACCTCATCCCCGGATCTCCAACTGATCCGGCACTGGCACCGTCACATCCACCTTCACCGCCACCATCTCCTCATCCTCCTCCATCGGTTGTACAAAAAAAAAACATAACTCCGGATAAGTTTTTTTCTTCATATACTTACCGACACACTCAGGCCAGATTTACAAATAAGACGTGTTCCATGTCTGTTCAGAACACCCTAGGTACGGACTAAGTTATTTCCAATCGAACAGGTATAACCTACACCTGTTTGCCGAGGCGAACAGACACTATTGCGGGGGACGGCACGATTTGTGTGCTGCCCTGCAGCCAGTGTATTGTCGGAACGTGTGTTTAGCACGGCAGGGGGCGTTATCACAGACAAGCGGAGCCGTTTGTCCACATCCAATATGGACAAGCTAACCTTTATTGAATCAGGCATGGATCCCACAAGACTTGTCTGTACCTTGTGCAGAATAAACATTTAGACCGGACTCACACAGCCATTCATATACTTCTTTTTTTGAATAGGCCTCAATACAAAAAAAAAACATGTTGGCTACCTCCTCCTACTCCTCTACCACCGCCACTTCCACCTACACTGCCACGGTCACGGCCTAGTCAACCTCTAGGCCCCTACTCCACATCCACCCCCCTTCCCATTTTTTTATTTGATTTTAATTTATTTTCCCTATCCCCATTTATTTGTAGGGCACTTGCCCTAGTTTGAAGATGATTTTAGAACAGTTATATGGCTTCTACCGTTACTTAATACTTTTCAAACACAGTTTGAAGATGATCCACATTCACCTCCATTTTTGCTTTTTTTATGTTTTTATTTTTTTAAAAATATTTAAAGTTATTTCACTGTCCCCATTTTTTTTGTAGGGCACTTGCCCTACCCTTACCCCCATTTTACTTCCTTTTGCAGCCCTCTGGGGCTTTCCAGGACTTTGCTACAGCCATTTTTGTGCCTAAAAGTTCGGGTCCCCATTGATTTCAATGGGGTTCGTTGTCCGTGCGATCGTTCGGGTTCCGTCCGGACCCGGACCCGGACTTTGTCCCGAAGTTCGGACGGACCAGCAGAACCCGAACGTCCAGGTGTTCGCTCAACTCTAGTCTTAATGCTAGCTTGGCCAAATTGCTAGCACTCCAACTGCTGCCTTTTCAGCTGGTAGACTCTGCCCCCTTTCGTGAATTTGTGGAATGTGCTGTCCCACAGTGGCAGGTTCCCAAAAGATATTTCTTTTCACGTAAGGCCATTCCAGCTCTCTACCGTCATGTGGAAGGCAATGTTTTGGCCTCGATGAACAGTACAGTCAGCAGCAGGGTTAATATTATCACTGACCCATGGTCCAGCAGGCATGGTCAGGGATGTTACCTTTCCTTCACGGCGCACTGGGTAACTCTGCTGGCAGCTGGGAAGGATGCAGGACAGGGTTCAGTTTTGGAAATAGTTCCGCCACCATGCCTCCAGAAAGCTGGTGGTGATTTTTCCACATCTGCCTCCTCCACCCCCTCCTCTTCTTCTACCTCTGTGGCCTCTTCTGCAGAATTGTCCTCTGAACCTGCAGTGCTCCCTAAGCATTCAAGGGGCTATGCAAGCAGTCAGGATAAAAGATGCCATGCGGTGCTTGAGTTAGTCTGTCTTGGGGACAGGAGCCACACTGGGGGAAAGATTCTTTCAGCTCAGAGGTGGTTGACGCCATGGCAGCTTAAGCCAGGAATGGTTGTATGCGACAATGCCACCAACCTTCTCTCTGCCCTCTGACTGGGACAATTGATACATGTTCCATGCTTGGCACATGTCTTCAATTTGGTGGTGCAGCGTTTCTTGACCAGGTACCCAGGCTTGCCAGATATCCTGAGGCAGGCAAGAAAAGTCTGGGTTATTTCCGGCATTCATACAATGCCAGTGCCCGGCTGGCTGACATCCAGTGGGAATTCAACCTGCCCAACAACCGCCTCATTTGTGATATGCCCACCAGGTGGAACTCAACATTGGCAATGCTGCAGCAGCTGAACGCACAGCAGAGGGCCATCAATGAGTACCTCTGTGAGTACGGCACCAGGACAGGCTTTTTTCTCCACGTCAGTGGCTAATGATCAGCAATGCATGCACTGTCCTGTCACCATTTGAGGAGGCCACAAGGATGGTGAGCAGTGACAATGTATGCATCAGTGACACTGTCCCACTAATATTCCTTCTGGAGCACACGCTTCATGGAATCATGGACAGGGCACTTGAGGCAGAACAGAGAGAGGAAGAGGAGGACTTCCTTTCTTCTCATGGCCCCCTTTATGCAGAGAGCATTCCTACAGAGCCGCCAAACACATGGGAGGAGGAGGAGGAGGATTGCGTCAGCATGGATGTGGTGTATAATATGCAGCAGTCTTCAAGGGATCATGGTTTTCAGGCCCAAGAAACCCAAGAAATTGTACGTGGCTGGGAGGAGGGAGTTCCTGATAATGTCTGCATGGGCTCTCTTATTCTGCAAAGCCTGCTAAAAGACCCTAGGATTTGTGGTATCAAGGAGAGGGATCATTAATGGCTGGCAACCCTTCTTGATCCATCCCATCAACATGGGGACAAGGTGCTTTGAGGTGGGGGGTAGAGCACCCCTCCCCCAAAGCACCCATACTCCCCATGTCAAGGGCATGTAGCCTGGCATGGTTCAGGAGGGGGGGCACTTGCTCGTCCCTCCCATCCTAACCGGCCAGGGCTGCATGCTCGGATAAGGGTCTGGTTTGGATTTTAGGGGGAACCCCACGTCAGTTTTTTTTAAAATTTGGTTTGGACTGGGAAGGGGGGGGGTGCACGCGCCCTTTTTTTCAACGATTTTTTTGTATATTGCCAGGAACCGGCAATATATTACAGCCTCAATTTTAACTGACAATTTTTCCTATGGAAATGTAATTTTGCTACACTCACAGAGATGCGCCCTTTTACACTTTAAGCATTATTAAAATCACTGCTCCTGAAAAAACTATCAATTTAAAACCTTTTTTCATTGATACATGTCCCCTAGGGCAAGACCCAGGTCCCCATACACTTTTTAGGGCAATAACATTGCATATAAGCGTTTAAAACACTTTTGATTATTCATGTTCGGGTCCCATAGACTTTAATGGTGTTCGGATGTTCGCCCTGAACTTTTTGTAAGTTCGCATGTTCTGGTGCGGACCAAACCGGGGGGGGGAGGGGGGGTGTTTGGCCCATCCCCAGTGGTTAAGCGGTTTGCCAACCATCGCAAGTGTAAACCTCCTTCCCTACAGATTGGAGACAAGGTCTGGCTTTCCACCAGGAACATCAAACTCCGGGTTCCTTCTTTGAAATTTGTGGCAAGATTCATCAGTCCGTATACTATAATTTCTAAGGTTAATCCAATTTGCTTTAAACTTCAGATCCCTAGGATCTCCCAGATATCTAACTCCTTTCATGTTTCCCTTCTGAAGCCTTTTGGTCCTCAATAAGTTCTCTCGTCCTCTCCCTACCATCGTTCCAGTCTCGGAGGATGGTCAGAAGTACAAGGTTAGTCTAGTCCTGGACTTCCAGCCTGTAAAGGCATTCTTCAGTACCTTGTGCATTGGAAAGGGTTTGGTCCTGAGGAGAGGTCTTGGATCCCTGCATTAGAGGTATTTGTGCCACCTTGCCTGGTGAGGAGGTTTCATTTGAGATTTCCCTCCAAACCTGGGCCTAGGTGAGGGAGTGGGAGGCTTCGTAAAAGGGGGGTACTGTCATGAACCTATAGTACAGGGCGGGCCATTTATATGGATACACCTTAATAAAATGGGAATGGTTGGTGATATTAACTTCCTGTTTGTGGCACATTAGTATATGTGAGGGGGGAAACTTTTCAAGATGGGTGGTGACCAACTTTTGTTTTTTCAATAGGAAGAGGGTCATGTGACACATCAAACTTATTGGGAATTTCACAAGAAAAACAATGGTGTGCTTGGTTTTAACGTAACTTTATTCTTTCATGAGTTATTTACAAGTTTCTGACCACTTATAAAATGTGTTCAATGTGCTGCCCATTGTGTTGGATTGTCAATGCAACCCTCTTCTCCCACTCTTCATACACTGATAGCACAGGCTTCCAGTATCCGTAGTTTCAGGTGCTGCACATATCGTATCTTCACAGCATAGACAATTGCCTTCAGATGACCCCAAAGATAAAAGTCTAAAGGGGTCAGATCGGGAGACCTTGGGGGCCATTCAACTGGCCCACGATGACCAATCCACTTTCCAGGAAACTGTTCATCTAGGAATGCTCGGACCTGACACCCATAATGTGGTGGTGCACCATCTTGCTGGAAAAACTCAGGGAACGTGCCAGCTTCAGCGCATAAAGAGGGAAACACATCATCATGTAGCAATTTCGCATATCCAGTGGCCTTGAGGTTTCCATTGATGAAGAATGGCCCCACTATCTTTGTACCCCATATACCACACCATACCATCAATTTTTTGGTTCCAACAGTCTTGGAGGGATCTATCCAATGTGGGTTAGTGTCAGACCAATAGCGGTGGTTTTGTTTGTTAACTTCACCATTCACATAAAAGTTTGCCTCATCACTGAAAAAAATCTTCTGCGTAAACTGAGGGTCCTGTTCCAATTTTTGTTTTGCCCATTCTGCAAATTCAGTGCGCCGATCTGGGTCATCCTCGTTGAGATGCTGCAGTAGCTGGAGTTTGTAAGGGTGCCATTTGTGAGTACCTAATATCCGCCGAAGGGATGTTCGACTAATGGCACTCTCCAGTGACATGCGGCAAATGCTACGCTGTGGGCTCTTGCTGAATGAAGCTAGGACAGCAACTGATGTTTCTTCATTAGTGACAGATTTCATGCGTCCCCATTTTGGCAAATCCAACACTGAACCAGTTTCACGATACTTAGCAAGCAGTTTGCTAACTGTAGCATGGGAGATGGGTGGTCTCGTAGGCTGTCTTGCATTGAAATCTGCTGCAATGACCCGGTTACTGTGTTCACCAGACATCAACACAATTTCTATCCACTCCGCACGTGTTAACCTCGGCGACATGTCAATGGCTGTAAACAAAGAGAAACTTGTAAATAACTCATGAAAGAATAAAGTTACGTTAAAACCAAGTACACCTTTGTTTTTCTTGTGAAATTCCCAATAAGTTTGATGTGCCACATGACCCTCTTCCTATTGAAAAAACAAAAGTTGGATTCAAAAGGGCCGACTTCAAAATGGCCGCCATGGTCACCACCCATCTTGAAAAGTTTCCCCCTCACATATACTAATGTGCCACAAACAGGAAGTTAATTTCACCAACCATTCCCATTTTATTAAGGTGTATCCATATAAATGGTCCACCCTGTACATTCATGTCCTATCTGGTTGCTTACCTCCTTGGTTGCATCAGCTTAGAGGCCGTAGACATCATCACCTATGGGTAAAGTAATCTCCCCTCAGTGAGCTCCACCCCAGTCTCCAATTACGGAGACACTATTTAAGATCATGTGCTACAAGCCTCGCTGGCAATCAATATTGTGTGTTTGGCTTTATGGTTGTTTCTGTCGTGTGCTCTGAATCTTTTCCGTTTATCAACCTTTGGCTTTTTCTGACTATCCCTGCCTTCCTGATACACTGACCTTCGGCTTGTTCTCTGTTCTCCTGTCTGCTTGATACCCCGACCTTGGCATGCTCTCCTGGCTGTCCCTGTCTGCTTGTGGCCCTGACCCTTTGCTAGCCTGCTGACTATCTCTTGTTGTTTCCTGTGTTGCTGCTTCCTCTCTTCCACCTGTGCCAGTGGAGCGTGAGCTAGGGGACCCCCGGGGGCCGCAACCTGGATCCAGTTGCAGCCAAATCCATCCTCACCATCAGAGGATCTGGCAAACACCTACAGACTCTTTGACTCTGCGCCCTGGGGAAACCGATGCACTAGCTCCCTGTGTCACTGCTCCAGGGGCCGTCTTCCTGTACCAGCCGGAGCACATTAGCAGCAGTCAGCTACTAGGTCCACAACCTTAGTGGCGCGCTTCGCAACCTCGGCGGTGCTCTTCGCACTTCAGCGGTGCGATTCGCACCCCAGCAGTGCCCATCTGTCACCTGACCCCAGGTGACCTGACACAAACTTTCAGTGAGGATAAATGAGGGAAACCTTACCACCAATGAAAGACAGGCACTAGACGCACTTACCAATAATCCTAATATAATTGTAAACCGTCAAACAAAGGGGGAAATATAATTATTGTGGACAATCATCAATACATCTTAATGTGTGAAAAAATTCTATCTAATACTGCATGGTATAGAAAAATTCCCCGCAGGCTCATTGATATGTTTGAAAAATAATTTTATGAACTAGTAGGCCTGTTGTTTTTGAATGGAGCCTTGATAAAAGGCAGTGGGAGTTTATCCGCACTCCCTTTCCATGTATCCCGACAAATTACACAAAAATGCTTTGTGTCCACCTGGCAGGCGCGATCATATCAGGCAAAGGATCACTTACAGAAAATCTAAGTCGCGTGATAGACGACTACTTACATCCACATGTCATTAACCTCCCTTCACATATAAGGGATACAATCCACTTACTTCAAGTTCTAAAAGAGATTCAGGTACCTCCCTTGGCTACATTGGTAGCCATAGATGTAGAGGCACTGTATAGCTCGATCCCCCATGATTTGGGGGTATCAGTTATTCGTAAAGTACTATCTGAACACACTAATCACGATTGGCATTACATCAATTTTATCATGGAAGCATTAGACTTCATTCCCAGACATAATTTTTTTCAAATTTCACGACTCACACTACTTCCAGGTACAGGGTGTAACGATGGGGACATGCTGTGCCCCATCGTATGCCAATCTGTACCTGGAGGAGTGGGAGCGTACACTTTTTGAGTCTGATGACATGAAGACATTTGGTGACCATTTTTTGGTATGAGTTTGCTACATTTATTGACGTTTTTGCAGTATTGGACGGTCCACCTGACCTTCTTCAAATTTTTCAAAGTGTAACAATATGAATCTGAGTTTCACAATGACCTCTGACTCCCAAGCCAGTCTCTTTCTGGACATCAACATCTGTATAGATGAGGATTGTCATTTAGGAAGTAGCTTATACCAAAAGACAACATCTGGCAATAGTATATTGCATGCTTCTAGCTCACATCCCAATTTCATCTATACCATATAGCCAGTTTTTGCACATCAGACGCAATTGTTCTGATGAGTGCTCTTTTCAAATGGAAGCCAACAAACTCAGGAGTCAAAACAACAACTTATTTATCAAAATAGAAGAAAAAAGAAGAGCTCTGAAGGTGATATCACAAGCATTATTACCAGGTTTTAAAACCAACATGATAAGACTAGTAAAATTATTAGTAAACACTGGAACCTTTTAACTACTGATCCATTCGTTCAACCATTTGTACCCAAACAGCCAGCGATTACCTTTAAAAGAAATAAATCACTATGTGACCATCTAGTGCATAGCGATCAATCAAGAAGGACAAAGGGAGTTGTTTATTTGCTCCTGAGTGAATGCAGGTGCTGCTAAAGAGTAAAAACAATACAAAAATTCTGGCAAAGGGCATACCGCCATATTCTGTGTATGAAAACCGTGATTTTAGTGAGTTGAGATGGATCTCTAAACTGGAAGCCACTATCTTCCCTGGCCTCAATGAAAGTGTCTTTTTTAAACCCTTTTTGGAGGGCTTCATCTCGGGAGGGTGGGAAAAATAGAAACTGTCAATTCATTATTATATCCTTCTGCTGGCTGAGTACTTTGCACTGGGGCAATATTTTTGTTTTTTTTTTTCATTTTTTTCTTTTGTATATCCTTGCTTTTCCCTTCCCTTTTCCCTCCCCTTTTTCTTTTTTTTTTTCTCTTCCCTTTTTTTCCCCTTCCCTCTTGTTTTCACATATCCTTTTCCTCCCCATTAGATCATTATAGAGATATATATACTGATTGTCTTGCTGTTATGCATAATGATTCAAACATTTTTGATCTGTTTTTGTATTGTGAATGCGTGCACTGGCCCTTTAAGTGGGGTAATTTTAGCTGCACTATATATACCATTATTCTCTTTTAATAGAGTTGTTCGCTTTGAAACTATACATTTGTCTTTAGACATTTGATCTTTATGCTATTTTCTGACATGTCCTGTGGCATTTTGTTTAACAACATCCATTTTTCCATCCTCCATTTTTGCATCTGTTTCCCAAGCCCTGCCCGGTGCACCCGAGCCACCCAGGATTCCTGGTGGGGCATCGTTGCCGGCAGAGACCCCCTCCAGTGTTGTGACAGTCCCACTGAGGAAAGTGGGTGGCCGGCTCCTGCGAATGGCCTGTCTTGCCGCAATGAGGTTTGTACATTCTCCAAGCCTCTATCTGGAGTTTGAGTGTCCCGCGCTTTGCGACGTGGGATGAGGCCCGCCCACTTGGGCAGGGCCCCGCCATGTGCCGCTTGGCCGGAAGTTCCTCCTTCACACACACCAGGCCAAATTAGTCTGGGTCTGTGTGTGATTGGGTGAGTGCTGCTAGCTGGGGATCCAGCTCAGGATTGGCCCACTCTCCTTTATATACAGTGGGTACGGAAAGCATTCAGACCCCCTTACATTTTTCACTCTTTGTTATATTGCAGTCATTTGCTAAAATGATTTAAGTTTATTTTTTTCCCTCATTAATGTACACACAGCACCCCATATTGACAGAAAAACACAGAATTGTTGACATTTTTGCAGATTTATTAAAAAAAAAAAAAAACTGAAATATCACATGGTCCTAAGTATTCAGATCCTTTGCTGTGACACTCATATATTTAACTCAGGTGCTGTCCATTTCTTCTGATCATCCTTGAGATGGTTCTACACCTTCATTTGAGTCCAGCTGTGTTTTATTATACTGATTGGACTTGATTAGGAAAGCCACACACCTGTCTATATAAGACCTTACCGCTCACAGTGCATGTCAGAGCAAATGAGAATCATGAGGTCAAAGGAACTGCCTGAAGAGCTCAGTGACAGAATTGTGGCAAGGCACAGATTTGGCCAAGGTTACAAAAAATTTCTGCTGCACTTAAGGTTCCTAAGAGCACAGTGGCCTCCATAATCTTTAAATGGAAGACGTTTGGGACGACCAGAGCCCTTCCTAGAGCTGGCCGTCCGGCCAAACTGAGCTATCGGGGGAGAAGAGCCTTGGTGAGAGAGGTAAAGAAGAACCCAAAGATCCATGTGGCTGAGAGATGCAGTCGGGAGATGGGAGAAAGTTGTATAAAGTCAACCATCACTGCAGCTCTCCACCAGTCAGGGCTTTATGGCAGAGTGGCCCGACGGAAGCCTCTCCTCAGTGCAAAACACATGAAAGCCCGCATGGAGTTTGTTAAAAAACACTTGAAGGACTCCAAGATGGTGAGAAATAAGATTCTCTGGTCTGATGAGACCAAGATAGAACTTTTTGGCCTTAATTCTAATTGGTATGTGTGGAGAAAACCAGGCACTGCTCATCACCTGTCCAATACAGTCCCAACAGTGAAGCATGGTGGTGGCAGCATCATGCTACGGGGGTGTTTTTCAGCTGCAGGGACAGGACGACTGGTTGCAAGGAAAGATGAATGCGGCCAAGTACAGGGATATCCTGGACGAAAACCTTCTCCAGAGTGCTCAGGACCTCAGACTGGGCCGAAGGTTTACCTTCCAACAAGACAATGACCCTAAGCACACAGCTAAAATAACGAAGGAGTGGCTTCACAACAACTCCGTGACTGTTCTTGAATGGCCCAGCCAGAGCCCTGACTTAAACCCAATTGAGCATCTCTGGAGAGACCTAAAATGGCTGTCCACCTATGTTCACCATCCAACTTGACAGGACTCGAGAGGATCTGCAAGGAGGAATGGCAGAGGATCCCCAAATCCAGGTGTGAAAAACTTGTTGCATCTTTCCCAAAAAGACTCATGACTGTATTAGATCAAAAGGGTGCTTCTACTAAATACTGAGCAAAGGGTCTGAATACTTAGGACCATGTGATATTTCAGTTTTTCTTTTTTAATAAATCTGCAAAAATGTCAACAATTCTGTGTTTTTCTGTCAATATGGGGTGCTGCGTGTACATTAATGAGGGAAAAAATGAACTTAAATGATCTTAGCAAATGGCTGCAATATAACAAAGAGTGAGAAATTTAAGGGGGTCTGAATACTTTCCGTACCCACTGTACCTTCATGCCTCTGCTTGCAGTCAAGGACTGACTATCTCTCACTGCGGTTGTGCTGTTGTAATTGGGCCATTATTGTTAAAAGTAAGTACTCTCCATATAACCTCTGCATGGTTGGCTTCCTGACACCGTTTGGTGGCAATCCTTTCTTTTTGCCCCATTCAGTGTCAGCCACCGTGCATTTAGATGCATATACTTTATGAAATGATTTCTATTCACTGCTATTCCCTTTGATTCACAGCCATTTCAGCGCATGACATTTGCTCCTTTGTGGAGCATGTTTGAGCCCCGTGCACTGACAGCACACCGCATTACTTGAATGGCCTATGGCACACCTAGCTTTCTTGAGGCACGTTTAATATACAGGTTTGTATTTTATACATGTGCATATTTTATTGGACTATAAGGCTGGGTTCACACTAGTCCAATTCTCGGACCGACATGAGGAGCACAAGTCGCATTACATCACAAAAACAATGATTCCCTATGAGAGCTGTCTTAACTGGTCCGACTTGTGTTTTTCAAAGTCGGACCGACTTTGAAAAAGGTTCCTGTACTACTTTTGGACTACTGTCCGACTTTGACCATTGAAAGGCATTGAAGTCGGATCAAAGTCGGATCAGTGTTCTCACTGATCGGACTTTGGCATGCGACTTGTGCTCTGGGGATCTTGAAGGGGAACTCCACACCAAATTTAAAAAAAAAATGGCATGGGGTCCCCCTCCAGGAGCATACCAGGCCCTTTGGTCTGGTATGGGTTTTAAGGGGAACCCCCACGCCAAAAAAACAGCGTGGGCCCCCCCAAAATCCATACCAGACCCTTATCTGAGCACGCAGCCCGGCAGGCCGGGAAAGGGGGCGGGGACGAGCGAGCGCCCCCCCCTTCCTGGACCATACCAGGCCGCCTGCCCTCAACATGGGGAGTATGGGTGCTTCGGGGCAGGGGGGGGGCTCTGCGCCCTACACTACGCCTTACACATTTGCACTACATTTTTCATTTTGTAGTTTACGTTCAGGAGAGTGGGTGGCACCTTGTGGATGGGCCCCCTCCTTGGCCTTGCAATTATAATAATAATAATAAAAACTATAATAATAGTGATAAACTATTAAATTATAGGTAGGTATTGGAACTTTCTTTCAAATGTGGCTGTTAGTGAACGTAATGAATTAGTAACCATTATTATAGTTTTTTTTATTATTATTATTTATTAATAATAAATAATAATAATAATAACTATGATAATAGTCAAAAACTATTAAATGAGTTAGGTATTGGAATTTCCTTTCAAATGTGTCTGCTTGTTAGTGAACGTAACGAATACGAATATATACGAATTTACGAATTTTCAAAGTAACGAATACCGCATCTATATGAATGGAACAAATCTAATTCAAATTTTTCCGAATTACCGAAAATAACGAATACCGCATCTATACGCATGGAACAAACAGAATTCAAATTTTTCTGACTTTCCGAATTACCAATAATAACGAATACCACATCTATACGAATGGAACAAACCAAATTCGAATGTTTCTGAATTTACGAATTTATTCAAAATAACAAATTTCGATCATAGCGAAAAATCCGAAAAACTGAAAAAACGAAGAAAAAAAAACGAAAACGGAAGAAACGAAAAATAGAAAACCCCTAAAACTAAAAAAATGAATTTTTCGGCCTTGCACATGTCTAGTACAGACATTTCTTTTAAAAGGTCAGAATTGAAACAGCAGATTCTGTTATTGGTGCATGTTTCCATTAAAATATATGATGGTAACTACCAAGTGTGTGTAGGAGTTTACTGTGGAGTTTACCCACCTTACTGACATCAAGTCTCGTTCTGTTGGCACTTAGATTGTTGTCCTGTGAGTTTCAAAACCTCTGTGCAGGGTGAGGTTGAGAGTGTAATATTGTCACAATCTGGTCGGCAGCATGTGGAGTCGTTTTGTTTGGAGCATTAGCGTTACGTTCTGTTGACAGCCTAGTAGGATATATTACTACATTAGTAACTAACCCTGCATTAAAGGACTGTAACCTCAGTGGAAGCAGATCTTAGAGAGAAAACAAAATATAATATACAGTATCTCACATATCTCATAAAAGTGAGTACAACACTCAGATTTTTGTCTATATTTTATTATATCTTTTCATGTGACAACACTGAAGAAATTACACTTTGCTACAATGTAAAGTAGTGAGTGTACAGCTTGTATAACAGTGTACATTTGCTGTCCCCTCAAAATAACTCAACACAACCATTAATGTCTAAACCGCTGGCAACAAAAGTGAGTACACCCCCTAAGTGAAAATGTCCAAATTGGGCCCAAAGTGTCAATATTTTATGTGTCCACCATTATTTTCCAGCACTGCCTTAGCCCTCTTGGGCAAGGAGTTCACCAGAGCTTCACAGGTTGCCACTGGAATCCTCTTCCACTTCTCTATGATGACATCATGGAGTTGGTGGATGTTAGAGACCTTGCACTCCTCCACCTTCCATTTGAGGATGCCCACAGATGCTCAATAGGGTTTAGGTCTGGAGACATGCTTGGCCAGTCTATCACCTTTACCCTCAGCTTCTTTAGCAAGGCAGTGGTAATCTTGGAGGTGTGTTTAGGGTCGTTATCATGTTGGAACACTGTCCTTCGGCCCAGTCTCTGAAGGGAGGGTATCATGCTCTGCTTCAGTATGTCACAGTACATGTTGGCATTCATGGTCCCCTCAATGAACTGTAGCTCCCCAGTGCCGGCAACACTCTTGCAGCCCCAGACCATGACACTCCCACCACCATGCTTGACTGCAGGCAAGACACACTTGTCTTTGTACTCCTTACCTGGTTGCCTCTACACACGCTTGACACCATCTGAACCAAATAAGTTTATCTTGGTCTCATCAGATCACAGGACATGGTTTCAGTAATCCATGTCCTTAGTCTACTTGTCTTCAGCAAACTGTTTGCAGTCTTTCTTGTGCATCTACTTTAGACGACAACCATGCAGACCAATTTGATGCAGTGCATGCAGACCAATTTGATGCAGTGTGTGGCGTATGGTCTGAGCAATGATAGGCTGACCCCCCACCCCTTCAACCTCTGCAGTAATACTGGCAGCACTTATATGTCTATTTCCCGAAGGCAACCTCTGGATATGACGCTGAGTACGTACACTCAACTTCTCTGGTCGACCATGGCGAGGTCTGTTCTGAATGGAACCTGTACTGTTAAATGGCTGTAAGGTCTTGGCCTCTGTGCTGCAGCTCAGTTTCAGGGTCTTGGCAATCTTCTTATAGCCTAGGCCATCTTTAGAGCATCAATTCTTTTTTTCAGATCCTTAGAGAGTTCTTTGCCATGAGGTGCTATGTTGAACTTCCAGTGACCAGTATGAGGGAGTGAGAGTGATAACACCAAATTTAACACACCTGCTCCCCATTCACACTTGAATCCTTGTAACACTAACGAGTCACATGACACTGGGGTGGGAAAATGGCTAATTGAGCCCAATTTGGACATTTTCACAGGGGTGTACTCACTTTTGTTGCCAGCAGTTTAGACTTTAATGGCTGTGTGTTGAGTTATTTTGAGGGGACAGCAAATATAATAAAATATTTACGAAAATATGAGGGGTGTACTCACTTTTGTGAGATACTGTAGTTTTCTAATGAGAAGCATACAACAAAAGTCCCAACCCTAGCCTTTATTGACCTATTCTATCGTTTATTTTGTATATATGATTGGTCTAGTAGAGTTCAAAAGAATGAATAAAGAGGATCTTATGAATGTGTGCCAAGAAAGCAAGAGCAAAACATATCACAAAACAAAAAAGGACATGATTCATGATTTTCATGGTAGAAATCCAGGCAACAGATCGTGGGAGGTACCTGTATCAGGTAGAAGATAAAGTCCAGTCGGGTCAAGGTACAAGAACTGTACCTAATGTAGTGATGAAAGCAACTTCCAGTCCACAGCGTGAAAGTGCCAGCACTGGACTGTCTGTACCTAACACTGATCCTCCTCAGCAACAAGAAGCACTGCAATGCATAATGGCTAAAAATTATTTTGTATGCCCACAGTTTCTAAAAAGCAAGAATGAGAGAGAGGCTGCAGAATGCTGAGATGTAGCTGATAAAGAGGCTATAAAGCATTGGGCTGAAAGGAATACTGGACAGAGGAAGGCTACCTGTCAGTATGAACTGAAGATGGCTCCATCAACAGTGACAGGATAAGACGTTCAGTTTCCATAAGCACAGGGAGGCACCTTTGGCTGTAAGCCATGCAGCCAAATTTCCAGTCGCAGGGAGTTGTATGACATTGATAATTATTACTTTACTCCTTTGAAAAAACATGATGTCAGTAGCACTTGACACAAACACATTAAGATCCAGTATATGACACCAGAACTGAGAGGCAAAGCCTTGGAGGCCTATTATAGATGTAGAGTTGTCAATCAAGCAGGATGATGATTAAGAGACCACGAAGGACACAATTATCACAAAGTGTTATTTGACACCAGAAGTATGCACTGTAGAAAGGACTTGTAGATACTTACACAGATGTGGTAAGCAACCTACACACCCCATTCCTGGAGTGGAACGAAGGACTGAAAAAAGATTTCTGGATGATCTGATAATCAGTGATCAACTCCTACACATCTATTCTGCAGAAGTGAGGCAGTTTTTGAAGGAGCTCAAGCTTAACCACTTCAGCCCCGGAAGGATTTCACACTTTAGGACCAGAGCCCTTTTTGTCATTCGGCGCTGCGCCGCTTTAACTGACAATTGCGCGGTCGTGCAACGTTGTACCCAAACGAAATTTGCGTCCTTTTTTCCCCACAAATAGAGCTTTCTTTTGGTGGTATTTGATCACTGCTGCGTCATTTCTGATCGCCGTTATAAACAAAAGAAGAGCGACAATTTTGCAAAAAAACCCAAATTTCTTACTTTTTGCTAAAATACAAATCCAAAAAAAAAATATGAAAAACATTTTTTTCATCGGTTTTGGCCGATTTATATTCTTCCTCATATTTGTGATCGCAATCGGCGTTTATTGATTGGTTTTTGCAAAAGTGGTCGCGTTTACGGATGATGAGAATTAATTTCTGGGGTTTTTATTTTTTTTTTTATTTTTTACTAGTAATGGCGGCGATCTGCGATTTTTAGCGGTACTGTGATATTAGGGCGGACATGTTGGAACATTTTGATACTTTTT
This sequence comes from Glandirana rugosa, assembly GCA_018402905.1. Classification (NCBI taxonomy): domain Eukaryota; kingdom Metazoa; phylum Chordata; class Amphibia; order Anura; family Ranidae; genus Glandirana; species Glandirana rugosa. The sequence continues at coordinate 1,854,859 of BLSH010438269.1, read as the reverse complement.
TGGGACCATTGGCATTTATACAGCGATCAGTGCTATAAAAATGCACTGATTACTGTGTAAATGCCATTGGCAGTGAAGGGGTTAACCTGCAGGGGGCGCTCTAAGGGTTAACTGTGTTCCCTGGGCGTGTTCTTACTGTATGGGGGCTGCCCTAAATGGGGAAGGGAAGTGATCACAGCTTCCATGTAGAGGAAGGCTGTGATCACAGTCCCTCCCCCTGTTTACTTACACGGACCTCCGTTCTTTCACTCCGGGGGGGCATCGCGGGTAGCCGGCGGAGATCGAATCCGCCGCACCCGCTCCCTGGCCCTCCCTGGATACAGTGAGCGCGCGGGCGCTCCTCCGGCGGTGCGCGCTCACTATGCGCGATCTGGCAGCCGCCGTCATATGACGGTGTTTCGCCTACAAGAGCCACTCTGTCGCCGTCAAATGCCGATCAGCGGTCGGCAAGCGGTTAAGTCTTCCAAAGTGGTAACAGAATTAACCAGAAAGACCAAACCTGTTCTGACACTTCTCTCCTACATGTAAAAATCACATTTTTTTTTTGCTAAAAAGTTACTTAGAACCCCCAAACATTAACATTATATATTTTTAAAGCAGAGACCCTAGAGAATAAAATGGTGGGTGCTGCAAATTTTTATGTATTTGCGCAGCGTTCTTTCACAATTTTTAAAAAAAAATTACACTTTAATGAATTTTAATGTGCAAAAAACACAATATAATACCCAATTGTTTGATAAAATATTAAAGATAATGTTACACCGAATAAATAGATACCAAACATCTCACGCTGTAAAATTGTGCATGCACGTTGAATGTTGACAAACTACATAAATGATATAATCCATAGACAATGCTTTAAAACCTTTAGATCCACACTTAGCCAATTGAAGTAACTCTTTTTAAAGGCAGCACATGAAATCCCCCTAACAGGTCACTTTTAAAATACTGGGACTAGGGCCTGGGTGTAACTTTTCTTTGGTGCACCATGCTCACTAACATAGCCAACTAAGTCCTATGTTACCTGGCAACGGGTTGGTAAGGCAGGAGGTGTTCATGGAGCTCCACTATGTTCCCCATACTTATTCAAATAAGGGGGCTTGGTATCTGGGTGCCCCCTTATTGTAAAAAAGGGCTTCCAGGTTCTGATAGACTTTTGCTTGTAGACCCCCACAGTCACAGGCCAAGATTGTGGGGAAGAAACCCTTGTCCTCATCAACATGGGAACAAGATGCTTTTCCAGGGGTGTCCCCCAAGCAAGGTGCCACCCCATGCTGAGGGTATGTGGGCTGGTATAATTTGGGAGGATGGGGTACACTCTCACCCACCCTTTGCTGGTCAGTCAGGCTGAATGCTTGGATTAAGGGTGGATTCTTAGGGGGACCCCCATGCGTTTTATTTGTTGGGGCCCCCCTTAAAACCTGTATCAGACATGAAGGGTCTAGTATGGATTACCTGAGGGGCCTCATGCATTTTTGTTTTCATTGGATACCTCCTTAGAATCCATACCAGACTTTAAGGACTATGAATAAGGGGGGAACCCCATGTGTTTGTTTTTTTCTATTAAACTATCAATCCCTCTTTGCTTACATGGCTGAGGATTCCTGGCTATGTAAATGAATGGGTTGGATAAAGTTACTGATTATTAAAGTGTTGTTCCGGCCGAAAATATGACTTTTAAGATGAAAATACCCCTAGAATGCTCATGCCACATGCAATGTAACAAAGATATGCTGTAACCTATGCCCATTTCTCTTTTTGTGCAGCATCATTTTCTTACTTGGTGAAGTCCTGCACAGTGCAGCCATCTGCAGTGTCCTTCTTCCTGGATTCCGTGCATGCTGGTTACCCAACATGCACCTGCCAATCTCACGCATGTGCAGTGCGGTGCAATCTTGGTCAGCTTGTCATGGCACGGCTCCAGTAACATTTAACATTGGCTTCTATGGAAAATCTTGGTCAGCTTGACACGGCACTGGAACAGCGTCATGTCAAGCTGACCAAGACTTTCCATAGAAGCCAATGTTAAATGTTACTGGAGCCATGCCATGCCAAGCTGACCAAGATTTTCCATAGACGCCAATGTTAAATGTTGAGGGAACAGTGCCATGTCAAGCTGACCAAGATCTTCCAGGAGCCAATGCAAAGCCGGAAATTACATATATCGCCGTGGCCACTAAAGGAGGAAGTGAAATTAGATATAGGTATAAATCAGGTAAGTGAACAGAAGAAAAGTAATAAATTGCCAATTCACTTTAAGAATGCCCATTAGTACTGCATGGTGAGGAGTGAAAAATGTGGGTGGAACTCCGCTTTAAGGACTCAACATTGCCTGCACAATGGGAAGCTGTTACATAGTTACATAGTTACATAGTCAGTGAGGTTGGAAAAAGACACAAGTCCATCAAGTCCAACCCATGTGTGTGTTTTTTTATGTCAGTTTTATTTACATTGTATATCCCCCAATGTTGTGGTCCCTTAGGTGTGCATCTAATAATTTTTTGAAATTATCTATACTACCAGCAGAAACCACTGTTTTTGGAAGAGAATTCCACATTCTCACTGCTCTTACCGTAAAGAAACCCCTGCGCATCTTAAGGTTAAACCGCCTTTCTTTCATTCTCAGCGAATGGCCACGTGTCTTCGTGTTTTCCCTTGCGCTGAATAGTTTTGCCCCTATAGCGGGGTCACCAGTACAGTATTTGTACATTGAAATCATATCCCCTCTCAAGCGTCTCTTCTCCAGAGAGAATAAGTTCAGTGCTTGTAATCTTTCCTCATAACTTAGGTCCTCTAATCCCTTAATCA
>BLSH010438269.1:1806923-1826790 GCA_018402905.1 Glandirana rugosa | reverse complement strand
AACGAGCAAGATGTGCTTTAACCGCAGACTTTCAGCTTTAATTTAAGGGTATTTACATCCAAATCAGCTGAATGGTGTAGGAATTAAAACCGTTTGTATATGTGCCTCCCACTTTTTAAGGGACCAAAAGTAATTGGACAGATTAACAATCATAAATCAAATTTTCACTTTTTAATACTTGGTTGCAAATCCTTTGCAGTCAAATACAGCCTGAAGTCTGGAACACATAGACATCATCAGACGTTGGGTTTCATCCTTGGTGATGCTCTGCCAGGCCTCTACTGCAACTGTCTTCAGTTCCTGCTTGTTCTTGGGGCATTTTCCCTTCAGTTTTGTCTTCAGCAAGTGAAATGCATGCTCAATCGGATTCAGGTCAGGTGATTGACTTGGCCATTGCATAACATTCCACTTCTTTCCCTTAAAAAACTCTTTGGTTGCTTTCGCAGTGTGCTTCGGGTCATTGTCCATCTGCACTGTGAAGCACCGTCCAATGAGTTCTGAAGCATTTGGCTGAATATGAGAAGATAATATTGCCCGAAACACTTCAGAATTCTTCCTGCTGCTTTTGTCAGCAGTCACATCATTAATAAATACAAGAGAACCAGTTCCATTGTCAGCCATACATGCCCACGCCATGACACTACCACCACCATGCTTCACTGATGAGGTGGTATACTTTGGATCATGAGCAGTTCCTTTCCTTCTCCATACTCTTCTCTTCCCATCACTCTGGTACAAGTTGATCTTGGTCTCATCTGTCCATAGGATGTTGTTCCAGAACTGTGAAGGCTTTTTTTAGATGTTGTTTGGCAAACTCTAATCTGGCCTTCCTGTTTTTGAGGCTCACCAATGGTTTGCATCTTGTGGTGAACCCTCTGTATGCACTCTGGTGAAGTCTTCTCTTGATTGTTGACTTGACACACATACACCTACCTCCTGGAGAGTGTTCTTGATCTGGCCAACTATTGTGAAGGGTGTTTTCTTCACCAGGGAAAGAATTCTTCGGTCATCCACCACAGTTGTTTACCGCGGTCTTCCGAGTCTTGTGGTGTTGCTGAGCTCACCGGTGCGTTCTTTCTTTTTAAGGATGTTCCAAACAGTTGATTTGGCCACACCTAATGTTTTTTGCTATCTCTCTGATGGGTTTGTTTTGTTTTTTTTTAGCCTAATGATGGCTTGCTTCACTGATAGTGACAGCACTTTGGATCTCATATTGAGAGTTGACAGCAACAGATTCCAAATGCAAATAGCACACTTGAAATGATCTCTGGGCCTTTTATCTGCTCCTTGTAAATGGGATAATGAGGGAATAATACATGCCTGGCCATGGAACAGCTGAGCAGCCAATTGTCCAATTACTTTTGGTCCCTTAAAAAGTGAGAGGCACATATACAAACTGTTGCAATTTCTACGCTGTTCACCTGATTTGGATGTAAATACCCTCAAATTAAAGCTGAAAGTCTGCAGTTAAAGCACATCTTGGTTGTTTAATTTCAAATCCATTGTGGTGGTGTATAGAGCCAAAAAGATAAGAATTGTGTCGATGTCCCAATATTTATGGACCTGACTGTATATACTGGTATATATATGTAGCACCCTCAAAACTAGGTGCATTAGTGAAGGTTTGTCAGGAGAGGCAAAATTTAGTCAGGCCTGACTTTGTGCAGACCTGCTTGTTGTTATTCTGGGTGGGGGTGTGGCCCAGGGAGGTGGATTGACTGTGGGTAGTGACACTTCTGGGAAAGTTCCTCCCTCTGAAGTCTAGAAAATGCTAGAAAGAGGGTGTGAATCCAGAGGTGGAGCTATCTGGCCTTTTTGGGAAGCTCTGACCAATTCCCAATCTGGATAGGCAGGGGGCAGGCCTTCTCAAACAGCCTGGGTCAGCCCTGAATGGGAGGAGAAGTGCAGGTGGAGAAGCTTCAGATGGAGTAGTGTGGAGGTTGACGTGGTTAGGAAAACTCCCAGTCTGGGGGGGGGTGACCCTGAGCCTGGAGAGCTTGGATGCAGCTAGAAGGTGGGAGATTCTGGTGGTAGGTACAGGGGTGAGTGGAAAGGACAACAGGAGAGAACCCTATCCGGGAGAGATCTTCAGGGAGAAACTTCAAGAGTCGGTGAGAAACATGGAGCAGATCGGAGTGAGAGAGACAGTCTGGGAAGGATGCAAGATACAGAGGGGAAGCCACATGTTGCTGTGGCAGTGAGACATGCCAGTGCAGTTGGAAGAGCTGGCGGGGCCTGGGAGAGGATGGGCTGGGAGCAATAGTCCATCCAACTTCTAGTTAGCACAACAATTTACTACACAGGGGATTTGCACCCCCTACCTGTCATGGATGGTCCGGAGACCGAGCTAAAATTATGGCTGGTCTCAATTTGTGCTAGCTAGGTGCAGGCCTATTTAATATCCCTCTAGGCCAGAAACATAAGCACATAAGCACTGTGCAGGAGTGAGAAGGAGTGGCAAGTGAAACTCAGCAAGTGTCAGTGCTGGAAGAAGATGGAGATGCATATACGTTGGAGTGTATAGAGGTCCTGGTTAAGTTGTAAAGATTCTTGTCTCATCATCAACCCTACCCTATCCAAGTTTAACCCCTAATAAAACAAAAAAACAAAACTCCGGCCTGTTCAGTGACTTTAAGTGTGTGGATAAAGGTGATTGAGGGCAGGGTGATCAGGTGAACCACATCTTCCAGCCACACCCAAGGGAGAACATGGCTACACACACATATATATATATATATATATATATATATATATATACACACACACACACACACACACATGCTATATTACCAAAAGTATGGGGACACCTGCTTTTACATGCACATGAACTTTAATGGCATCCCAGTGTTGGTTCGCAGAGTTCAATATTGAGTTGGCCCACCCTTTGCAGCTATAACAGCTTCAACTCTTCTGAGAAGGCTGTCCACAGGGTTTAAGAGTGTGTCTATGGGAATGTTTGACCATTCTTCCAGACACACTCCTAAACCTTGTGGACAGGCTTCCCTAGAAGAGTTGAAGCTGTTATAGCTGCAAAAGGTGGGCCAACAATTAAAGTTCATGTGAGTGTAAAGGCAGGCATCCCAATACGTTTGGTAATATACTGTATATATATATATGTATATATATATATATATATATATAGACACACACATACAGTATCTCACAAAAGTAAGTACACCCCTCGCATTTTTGTAAATATTTTATTATATCTTTTCATGTGACAACACTGAAGAAATTACACTTTGCTACAATGTAAAGTAGTGAGTGTACAGCTTGTATAACAGTGTACATTTGCTGTCCCCTCAAAATAACTCAACACACAGCCATTAATGTCTAAACAGCTGGCAACAAAAGTGACCATCCCTAGGTTAAAATGTCCAAATTGGGCCCAATTAGCCATTTTCCCTCCCCAAAGTCATATGACTCGTTAGTGTTACAATGTCTCAAGTGTAAATGGGGAACAGGTGTATGAAATTTGGTGTTATCGCTCTCACTCTCTCATACTGGTCACTGGAAGTTCAACATGGCACTTCATGGCAAAGAACTCTCTGAGGATCTGAAAAACAGAATTGTTGCTTGACATAAAGATGGCCTAGGCTATAAGAAGATTGGCAAGACCCTTAAACTGAGCTGCAGCACGGTGGCCAAGACCATACATTGGTTTAACAGGACAGGTTCCACTCAGAACAGGCCTTGCCATGGTCGACCAAAGAAGTTGAGTGCATGTGCTCGGAGTCATATCCAGAGTTTGCCTTTTTGAAATAGACATATGAGTGCTGCCAGCATTGCTGCAGAGGTTGAAGGGGTGGGGAGGTCAGCCTGTCAGTGCATAGACCATACGCCGCACACTGCATCAAATTGGTCTCCATGGCTGTCATCCCAGAAGGAAGCCTCTTCTAAAGATGATGCACAAGAAGGCCCGCAAACAGTTTACTGAAGACAAGCAGACTAAGGACATAGATTACTGGAACCATGTCCTGTGGTCTGATGAGACCAAGATAAACTTATTTGGTTCAGATGGTGTCAAGTGTGTGTGGTGGCAACCAGGTGAGGAGTACAAAGGCAAGTGTGTCTTGCCTACAGGCAAGCATGATGGGGGGAGTTTCATGGTCTGGGGCTGCATGAGTGCTGCTGGCACTGGGGAGCTACAGTTCATTGAGGGAACCATGAATGTACTGTGACATACTGAAGCAGAGCATGATCCCCTCCCTTCTGGGACTGCACCACTGGGCAGTATTCCAACATGATAACGACCCCAAAAACACCTCCAAGACGACCACTGCCTTGCTAAAGAAGATGAGGTTAAAGGTGATGGACTGGCCAAGCATTTCTGCAGACCTAAACCCTATTGGGCATCTGTGGGGCATCCTAAAATGGAAGACGGAGGAGAGCAAGGTCTCTAACATCCACCAGCTCCATTATGTCATCATGGAGGAGTGGAAGAGGACACTAGTGGCAACCTGTGAAGCTCTGGTGAACTCCATGCCCAAGAGGCTTAAGGCAGTGCTGGAAAATAATGGTGGCCCACAAAATATTGACACTTTGGGCCCAATTTGGACATTTTCACTTAGGGGTGTACTCACTTTTGTTGCCAGCGGTTTAGACATTAATGGCTGTGTGTTGAGTTATTTTGAGGGGACAGCAAATTTACACTGTTATACAAGCTGTACACTCACTACTTTACATTGTAGCAAAGTCTCATTTCTTCAGTGTTGTCACATGAAAAGATATAACATTTTTACAAAAATGTGAGGGGTGTACTCACTTTTGAGAGATACTGTATATATATATATATATATATATACTGTATATACAGTATCTAAATAGGAGGGTTGGTTGGGACTTTAAATGAGGCATGCCTACGAGGGATCCCATGCCTCCATCCCTGTCAATATTGCACACAGAGGGGGGGGGGGGGGCAGGAAGTGGGACTTTAGATGAGGCGCACAATGATAAATAAGATTTCTTGAGTACAAAAAATAGTGTTATTTATTTATCAAAAAACGACATATTTATACCAATGTGAGACTATGCTCTACAGTAATATACCAATTTAGAAGAACATAAAACACTGCATTGTTTTACATTACAATAGTTTTCATGATTCAAATATATATCCCCATATGTTCACAAAGTAGCCATGGTTCATAACAAAGTTGTTACCCAGCACCAGAGATGAAATCTTGAGCATACCAGCAAAAATGTATATCAAATACAATAAACAATAAACAATACTCCTACTATCACCACTACATAGGTGTGCTGCACCATGCCCGTCCGATGTGTGTCCTGTCCCGTTGTGGGTTGCCGCTGGCATATACGCCCCCAGAGCTCCTGAGACTGGCGTCCTAGGTTGGCTGGCGGTCTCCAGCATTTGTGCCCCAGCACCATGGTGTATATGTAAGTTCTATCTGGTGGGTATACCTGCCTTCCTTGAATAAGCTCTGAATCATACTTGACCATTTTTGACTCTATACCAAATCTTATTTTTAATTTAGATTGGCCTGCTCCTGAAGAGTGATAACAAATCACAAAACGCGTAGAGCTACTAATGGCCTTAGCATCTTAGTGTTAATAACATATGACTGTTTATTGTATTTGATATAAATTTTTGCTGGTATGCTCAAGATTTCATCTCTGTTGCTGGGTAACAACTTTGTTATGAACCATGGTTACTTTGTGAACATGTGGGGATATATATTTGAATCATGAAAACTATTGTAACGTAAAACAATGCAGTGTTATATGTTCTTCTAAATTGGTATATTACTGTAGAGCATGGTCTCACATTGTTATACATATGTCGTTTTTTGATAAATAAATAACAATATTGTTTGTACTGAAGAAATCTTATTTACCGTTGCGTGCCCCATCTAAAGTCCCACTTCCTGCCCCCCCCGTGTGTATATACAGTATATTATGTCTATTTGCTTAATACTCAGACTTAAGACGTAAGTTGAATTTCCCTCCAAGCACCTGGGTGTCTGTCTGTTCCCTCTGCTGCAGCAGTTAATCTTCTGACAACTGGGAACTACTGATCAACTCTCATTGCTGAACCCTAAAATCTCCATGACTCTGTTTATCCAGTTATTAACCACTTGCTAACCACCTCGCGTACATTTATTGCGGCAAGTTGGCTCCGCTGTGCAGATCGCCATCTGTAAACTGCAATCCAGTCAGCCACAGTTGCGGGTGGGCGTGCGCGGCTGGTGGTGCGCTCTCGTGCCCGCCGCACTCTGCATGAGTCTGACCGCGGGTTGGGCAGACTCGATGTTCACCGGCGACCCGCTACCGCCTGATACAGAAGAAATGCGGGGGGACCACCGATGTAAACACGGTGGTTTCCTGCTCTGGCAGGTGATATGGCAGTGATCTAATGATCCCTGTGATCGGGATCAGTTAGATCTGTCATGCCCCTGCCAGCCCAGCCCCCACACAGTTAGAACACGCCTAGGGAAAACCTTTAACACCTTGATTGCCCGCTGCAGGTTAACCCCTTCCCTGCCAGTGACATTTATACAGTAATAAGTGGCTATTTTTATCTCTGATCGCTGTATAAATGTCAATGGTCCCAAAAAGTGTCAAAAATGTCTGATCTGTCCACCGCAATATCATAGTTCCAATAAAAATCGCAGATCGCCGCCATTACCAGTAAAAAAAAAAGAAAAAAAACGCCATAAATGAATTCTGATGGTATCAATAAATGCTTTTTGCGATTTTATTTATCAAAAATGTGAGGAAGAATATATATCGGCCTAAACTGATGAACAAATTAGTTTTTCCTTTTTTTTTTTTGAATATGTATTATAGAAAAAAGTAAAAAATATTGTTTTTTTTTCAAATTTATTGCTCTTTCTTTGTTTATAGCTCAAAAAATAAAAACCGCTGAGGTGATAAAATAGCACTAAAAGAAAGCTCTATTTGTGGGGAAAAAAGGACGTCAATTTCGTTTAGGTACAACTTCGCACGATTGCGCAATTGTCAGTTAAAGTGACACAGTGCCAAATCGCAAAAAGTGTTCTGGTCAGGAAGGGGGTAAATCCTTCCGGGGCAGAAGTGCTTAAAGAGTTTCAGATTTCAGAATTTACATACTCTAAATATTGTCATACAGAAAGAAACATGCAACCTTATTGAATACATTAATCTCTTAAAGCCCAGCTAAACTTTCAGTTTAAACTGAGCTAAATACATTCCAGGTGCATCAAAACAAATGTTATGCAAAGTCTTACAGTTTTTTTTTTTTTTAGAAAGCAGCCATAGAGTAGAAAAGCCTGCCCCAACCACCAATGCTTGCATTCTCCATGGAAGCAGTTGTCTCTCTGCAGAGGTCCAGAATGTCTCCTGCTCAGTACTAGATATTCTAAACAGCAGAGCCATTTGGTGATTGCACAGCTATATGTCTTAGAATGGCCATACATGGGTCGAATTCCAAAATAATTTTCTTTTGAAAATCTTTTCTAAGAATTTTCATTTTGAATTTCGCACCATTAGTGGGCCACAGCGATGGCCGATTATCATGCTGCCATTGAATTTGAGTGATCGGGCATGTTGGAAATTTTTTGAAAAACAAACGATTTTCTAATCAATGATGGTAAAATCGTGTAAGAAATATAATCGAAAAATAAACACACATGAGCACAAGAAAAGAAAATTCCCAGAAAGAAAAGAGGATTCCTGGCCATGAAAATTCTTTCTGTAGCAACATGAAGTGAAATTGAAGGCATGGTTGGTCAAATTTTGAAATCAATGGTGGCACCATTGGATCACAAAATGCACAAAATTTCAGATTTTTTATTCAGAAAATTAGTTCGGAATTCAACCCATGTATAGCCTGCATAAATCAGCATGGGGTGTGTCAGACCTCTGCAAAGAGATTGCTGTTTTCCCATAGTGAGTAAGGATCATTCTCTGCAGCATGCTTCCAGGGAAAAGGCTTTTCTATCAAGGCTGCATCTGCCTTCTAAAGAAAAGGAACTGTAAGGTGTTTCACGTTTTTGTTTTGATGCACCTGGGATCTATTTAGTGGATTTAACCACTTGCCGACCAGCCGCCGTCGTTTGACAGCGGCAGGTCGGCTCTCCTGCGCAAATCGCTGTAGCTGTACAGCAGGCGTGGGAGCGAGTGGTGTGGGCACACGCATGCTCGCCTGGCTAGCAGGGAAGCTAATCAGTGGGCGGGGCAGACTCAATGTCCGTCGACCACCCGCGATCACTCCTGAGACAGCCAGAATGGGGATCTGCGAGGGTAAACAAAGCAGATCCCCGTTCTGACAGGGGAGTTGAGAGAGATTGTCTGTACCCAGTGATAGGGAACAACAATCTCTCTCTTCCCTCAATCAGCCCAGCCCCCGTACAGTTAGAAACACAGGTAACTCTTTGATCACCCCCTAGTGTTAACCCCTTCCCTGCCAGTGACATTTACACAGTAATCAGTGGCTATTTAAAGCTCTGATAGCTGTAAGAAAAAAAATAATATTAAAAATCCCATAAATCTATTCTCATAGTTTGTAGACGCTATAACTTTTGTGCAAACCAATCAATATACACCTTAACACCAAACATTGTGATTTTTTTAAACCAAAAATATGTAGAAGAATACATATCAACCTAAATTGAGGAAGAAATTTGTTTTCTTTGGATATGTATTATAGCAAAAAGTAAAAAAAATACTTACTGTAATTTTTCTTTCCTGATGGACTCCATGGCAGCCTACGTGTGGGTTGGGGTTAACCCACACGTAGGCTGCCATGGAGTCCATCAGGAAAGAAAAATGATGGACCCCATTCCCATAAATGTGTGCCTCCAGCCAGAGACCGTGTTCCGTAACTAGCCTACTTCCTGATCCATGGGTGGAGACTCCGTCTGCCATGGAGTCAATCAGGAAAGGAAAATTACGGTAAGTATTTGATAGGAAATGTTCTGTTTTCCTGACAGACTCCATGGCAGCCTATGTGTGGGAATTAACTAGCCAAACCACACGGGTAGGTATGCTTCAACAAAACAGCATTTAATTTGCCCCGTCAATTGACAGGATACTTCGTCCAAAATTTACAGAGGATACAGAGGCTGGTTCAACACAGTAATGTAACATGAAAGTATTGATGGAGGCCCATGAGGCCGCTCTGCAGATCACTTCTGGGGCCATGTGATGGGCGGCTGCCCAGGATGTCACCAACCCTCATTCAAATGAGCTGTCACCATCTCCGGAGGAGCCAGCCCCTTTGCCTTGTATGCCTGCTGGATCACCTGGACGACCCAGGCCGCTATTGTCCTGGAAGAGGCCCGCTTCACCTTGTTCTTTCCAGAATGTGAGAGAAAAAGATATTCCGAGCGTCTAAAGGAAGATGTCACTTGGAGGTATTCCTCCAGTATCTAGCCCACATCCAGTGGGTGTACATCTCTGGCTCCAGGGGTTCAGAATGTAGGAAGGACAATTTCTTGATTCTCATGGAATATTGACGTCACTTTTGGGTTTGACCTGAGCATGGGTATAAGTACTACCAGGCCAGGAAAAAAGGTCAAAAAGGTTCTTTATGGCCGAGGACACCAATTTCCGAGACCCGTTTGGCCGCGGTGATTGCCACCAGGAAGGTGGCCTTCGAAGACAGATCTTTGATTGAAACTGGCCCAGCTAAAGTCGAGAGTGAGTCCAGTACTAGGGGCAAGTCCCACTTTGGGAACCTTGGTCTCCTTTGAGGTCTAAGTCTCGCTGCACCTCTAAAGAACTGCTAGACCAGAGGGTGAGAGGCTCACCTGGACCCGGAGAAGGCTGACAGGGCCGAAACGTGAAGTCTCAGCGAGCCAACCTCCAAGTCCAGGTCTAGACCTGTTTGTAGGAATCCCAAGACTGTCTGAACCTCCGGATCTCTGAATGACTTCCCTACAGTGGATGCAAATTCTACGAACTTGGCCCAGATTCTCCCGTATACTCTGTGCTTGCTCTCCTTGAGCTCATGAGAGTGGAGACGACATTTGCCATGCAGCCGAGGGCTTCCAACCTCCCCCTCTCAAGAGCCAGACCGTTAGCCTCAGGACTGCTGGGCAGGGGTGTAAGACTGTCCCTTGGGATAGCAGGTCCCGCCTGAGGGGGAGTGGTACTGGATCCCGAACACTCAGTTGGGTCAGAAGGGGGTACCACGGCCTGTTTGGCCAGTATGGAGCCACCATTACTACCTCGACTGTCTCCGCCCGGAGTCTCCATAGGAACCTCATCATGATGACCGGAAATGGGGGAAAGGCATAAGCCTTGTTGAACTCCCACTTGTCCATTAGGGTGTCCATCCCACAGGCCTGGCTGCAATGGCTCCAGGTGTAGTATCTCTCGATCTTGAAGTTGCAGGGAGAGACGAACAAGTCCACTTCGGGCTGGACTCCCAACAACAGGATCCACTTGAATGTCTCCCTGTGGAGGGACCATTCGGTGTTGCCTAGTCGAAACCTTGAAAGAAAGTCTGCTTGAACATTCTGGGCTCCGGGAACAAACACCGCTGAGAGGTCGACTAAATACCTCTGGGCCCATGACATGATTGGTTTGACTTCTCGGAGCAAGGTGGGGCACCGTGTCCCTCCCTGTCTCTTCACATAGGAGACCGCCGTGGTATTCTCCATTCTTAGAAGGACTGCCTTCCCCTTCAGGAGATGACTAAAGGCTTGTAGAGCATGAAAGGCCACACAAAGCTCCAGAACATTCGAGCCTGGGATGCAGGCGCAAGGATCCCACCTGCCCTGTGCCAGTTCTGACTCGTAATGTGCTCCCCACCCCATACCACTGGCATTGGTGGTAACCACGGCCCATGAGATGGGGCGATGGAGTGGCACGTAAGCTGCAGCCACCAAGGGAGGCTGGCCCTCATGGCTGATGTTATGCGGATGAGCTGGTTGTTGTCATCTGAGTCCCACTGAAGGAGGAACCCTGCCTGGAAGGGAGGCAGCCTCCAGAGGGCCCACTTCATCATTGGAGTTGTGGAGACCATTGTGCCAATGATCTTGAGGCAGTGAGAGGCCCTCAGGTATGGGGATGTTAGGGCCCGTGACACCCTCTCCCTGATGATGGGGATCTTCTCTGCTGACAAGGAGATTGTGCCCTTCACTGTGTAGAACTGAGCCCCTAGGTATACTAAGTGCTGTACTGGCTCCAGTTGGCTTTTCTCCAAATTCAACAGCCAGCCAAATTCGGTCAGGATGGAGACAACCTGATCTCTGTGGGCAAGCAGCTGCTCCTTTTCTTGAGAGAGTAGGAGGAGATCATCAAGATAATGGTACAATCGGAACCCTTTTGTTCTGATGAGTGCCACTACAGCCAGAAGCACCTTGGAAAAGGTGCGAGGTGACGTTGAGAGCCTGAAAGGGAGACAGGTAAATTGCAGATACCTCAGCCTGACTGCGAATTGGAAGAACTTGCTGAATTCTTCTTCCACTGGCACTTGGAAGTATGCATCCTTTAATTCTATCGAAATCAGCCAATCGTCAGGCTGCACGGCTTTCTGAATTGTAGATAGTGTCTCCATCTTGAACTTCTCATACTTTATAAATTTGTTCAAGTAGGTCAAGTCTATTACCGGATGCCAGGAGCCATTCTTCTTTAGTACCAGGAAAAGAGGGGAGTAAACTCCCCTGAATTCTTCGCTCTTTGGGACGGGCAGCACAGCACCCTGATCCACCAATGACTCCACGTAGTCCAGGAGGGCCTGCTTTTTTTCTTGTGACCGTGGTAGAAGTGTTGCAACAAATCTGGGAGGAGGGGTAGCGGTGAAGGACCAAGTGTGACCTGTTGACACCGTCTTGATGGTCCAGTGGTCCGAGATCGAGGCCGTCCCGCTTGGATGGGCCCAATCTCAAAACGACTTAGTGGCCTCGTGTCCACTGGACGCTTGGTCCTTGGCGGGCTTCTGAAAGGCCTGCCCCCTTTTCCAATTCCTCCTGAAGTCTCTACCTGGTCTGTAGGAGCGGGCTTCCCTTGAGCGCTCTGTACTTCTTCTCCGGCGTTGCGGCCTCCTCTGGCTAAACAGGCGCTTATCCTGAGGCAGGAACCCTGACTTCCCACCCGTGGCCCGGGCTATGGCACTATCCAGCTTGTTGCCAAACAAGGAGGATCCCTCAAAGGGAATTTTACACCAGGCCTGCTTGGATGCCGGGTCAGCGAGCCAGGAGCGTAATCATAATGCCCTCCTGGCCGTGACCAAAAACAGCATAGCCCAGGCCGATAGGCAGGTAAGATCAATGGAATCCTCCTCCAGGAAAGCTGTAGCTTCAGTTCCTGGACTGCTGAGCTCCCGGCCAACTCTTCGGAGACACCCCTGATCATCGAGTCTACAGTCTCCGTCCAGGATTCCATTGCCTTGGATAATGCGGCAAGGACCAGAGCAGGTTTGCAGGCCAACCCGGCCAAACTGTAAATCCTCTTGAGGTCCTGGTCGATTCTCTTCTCGAGGCCATCCCTGAAGGACACTGCGTCCTCGAGAGGGAGAGTAACGTGCTTGGCCAGGTGCATTAAAGCCGTATTCACCAGGGGAGCATTTTCCAGGTGCTTCACATCCTCTAATTTGAAGGGATAAAGCCTTGAGGTCTTGCTGGACAAGGACGTCTTTCTGTCCACCTTCTCCCACTCCTCCACAATGATCTCCTTGAGCTCCCCCAAGAGCTGGAATTTGGGGCGCTCCTTCCCCAGGTGTTTAAAGAATTTCCTCTGTTTGGCTGGTGGTGTGGAGGGTTCCTCCCACGTAAGGGCCTCTTTTACTGCTTTAATTAGCGGGGAGACTAGGGCAAAGTCGAAGCCGTCTGGAAAGTCATCCCCTTCCATCTAGCTGTCCGAGGACCTGAGCGAGGCATCATATCCTCCTGGGCTTCGTCGGCCACCGAGCCTGACATAGTGGTGGATTGGCTCTGCATGTGGGATGTGCCCCATTCTTTTAGGGACTGCTCCACCACACGCTTTACCAGCGACTCCATTTGCCGGTTCTCCATCTCATTTTCCCTGACCACCCAGGGGTAACAGAGGTCACACAGAGACTTGCCCTCTGGGACTTGTGCCCGACATCCCCAGCAGGCTCTGCGACCAGAGCGGCTGTTGTGGCGGTGGGAGTGGTGTCTGGAGAAGGAATGGGAACATCTCCTCTGATGGCGGTCCCCAGATGGAGAGCCCCGTCTGGACCTGGATGATGACTGCCGATGCTGTGGCCTGGCAAGGTCTTGATTGGCCATGTTCTGGCGGCCAGACCTGGAAGGGCTGGAGAGAAGGAAAAGAACGAGAGGACACACATAAACCAGTCAGTGCACTGAACCATCCAAGCATTCCTGGCCCCACCCTCACCCCCTTCCCTGCACATACCTTGTACAAGGGGACTGGCCGCAGGAGGGTGGTGACTTGTCCATAACATCCCGGCAGGAAACCTCAGACGATATGCCTGGGGACTGCAGGTACCCGATCCTAAAGGTTCTGGACTGGAGGAAGAAAAAGATTAATTTAGGAAGACTTGCCTTTTAAGGGTAGACGACCCAGCACAGCTCACCCCCAGCTGGGGCTTACCTCTAGCCTTAAGCCTAGGGCCTGGGGAAGCTGTCTCAATATTGCCCACAGAGTTTCCCAAGGACTCTGGGGCTGACAGCCTTTTAAAATCCCCACTCCTGTGACATCACCACCGCGCCCCCCCGTGCCTGCGTTCCGGGGGCTTGCATAGTGCACCTGTGCGGCCGCAGGGTCTTTCGGCGATTTCGATCGTGGCCTATGCATGTGCAGAACCCATTCACTGCAGAGACTCGGAAATGGTACGGCGCCCTGGAACGCAGAAGCGATCCAGGCGCCATAGAAACTGGGAATGGAGGGCTCAGGTATGGGGATGCTATGGCCCGCCAGGATTGTGGAGGAGCGGAAGCAGGGGGAAAGGGAACCAAGGAGAGAAAGGAAGAAAAAAAATCATAATAACTGCCATGGAGTACTTGTTGTCATCCTGCTGAGCGTCCTTTCTTCTTGGGCATCCCCAGGCTATCCCCACCACTGGACATCTGTGCCTGGAGCCACTCACCCGCCCATGGCTGGGCCCTGGGCTGCACCACATTTCCAGGATGCCCGTCTCTCTGGTTTGGACGCCGTGACACGTAATTGCACAATTCTGATACATATCCATGGAGGAGGAAAAAAAAGGAACAGGGTCTCTGGCCGGAGGTACACATTTATGGGAATGGGGTCCTATAGCATTGGAGAGGAGGCGGGGTTAACCCACATGTAGGCTGCCATGGAGTCTGTCAGGAAATATTGGGGTTTTTTTTCAAAATTGAAAATTTTTTTGTTTATAGGGCAAAAAATAAAAACCGTAGAGGTGATCAAATACCACCAAAAGAAAGCTCTATTTATGGGAAAAAAGGGACATACATTTTGTTTGGGTACAACTGTGCATGACCGCGCAATTGTCAGTTAAAACGATGCAGCGCCGTATCGCAAAAAATGCTCTGGTCAGGAAGTGGGTAAATCCTTCCGGGGCTGAAGTGGTTAGATTGAATGTTTGGGCTTTAAAGCGGAGTTCCGCCCAAAAGTGGAACTTCCGCTCATCAGATTCCTCCCCCTTCAGGTGTCACATTTGGCACTTTTGGGGGGGGGAGGGGGGAGAGGATACCTGTCTTTGACAGGTGTCCTTTTCCCACATTCGTCAGCAGCTTGGCTCCCTCCTCCTCCTTCACACCGGACCGGTGAGAAAACAAAGCAGCAGCAGCTGGCGCATGCGAGGTAGGTGTCCGGGGTGGAGGCGAAAGGCTCCACTGCCGGGTTCCCTCACCCCCAATGGCGGTGGCAGCACTTGACCAGCTGATCCGAAGATCGGTGGCAGTGCCGACATCGCTGGACTCCATGACAGGTAAGTGTCCTAAAGTTAAAAGTCAGCAGCTAATGTATGTGTAAAGGGGCGGCAGACCTCCGCTTTAAAGTGTAAAATAATTTTGTTGAAAAAGGTATAACCCCTTTTATGCATAAACACAAGCCAAGGTCTGCAATAAATTTTGTTGCCAATTCGTACTTTTTCATGTTCTGATGAAATTGCTGTTTGTTTCAACATGTCAATTCTAGACTATAAGACCCCTTTCACACTGAGGCGCTTTACAGGCGCTATTTAGAAAAAAATAGCACCTGTAAAGCGCATCAAAAGTCACTCCCCATCCACCCCAATGTGAAAGCAGGAGTGCTTTCCCTCCTAGGGCGGTTACAAAAAGTCCTGCAAGCAGCATCTTTGGGGCGGTGCGGTGAGCGGTAATATACCGCTCCTCCACCGCCCCTGCCCATTGAAAACAATGGGCAGTGCTTCCAAAGCGGCTGCACACCACCTCTGAAGCACAGAGAGTGGGCACTTTTAACCCTGTTTTAACCCCTTGTGGGGGGTTAACAACAACAACGTAATCAGCTGCAGCTTACCAATCTTTGATGGCTGCATTTGTTTTTTTTATTTTCTTTTATTTCACCAGGTGATCCAGCCATTATCTTTATCCAGTGGTGGAAGCTCTGCAGAAGAGACAGCTGACAACGGCTAGCAAATTAATGGGAAGTGACATCACCCATAGATTTATTATGGGGCTTCCATTGTCAGCTGCCTCCTCTGCACCCGCCTACACAGCGAAGCCACCGCTGATAGCTCAGCGTGGGTCCGGACCAGAGCAGCTTCAGAAAGGGTATGTATACTGATTTCTTCTTTTCAGGGCTAGATAGGTTAGTCTTAGATCATGGATGTCTGTAGATATAGAGATTTTAGTGTTAGAGTGAACTTCTACTTTAAGAATTTGTGAGCTACAATTTAATATATTTCAGTTTTTGGATTTAATACTGTCTTAAATATATCCATTGTGTTCTATATATCTTTGCCTTTAAGATCTAAAATAGAACAGGAGATGAGATATGTGTTCCTAAAATTAATACTAGTGGGCAAATTATACACCTTTCACAACCTCCTGTTAACACTTTGGGGCTGATTTGGGCTATTTCATTGTTGCCAGTCAAATGTAATTGCCCCAACATTCGATCCTAAGAGAAAACTAGCTTAAGAACATTTGACCAGCAAGTAAAAACAATATGAAGGAGACTTCTGCACTGTGCACATCTCTGGAGAATGATGTGTGAATGACCAAATAAATGGGTGTTCAGCTGAACAAATCCCCAGAGCAAAGCAAAACATTTGGCAGTGGTATGATTACCACTGCTAAATGTGACAGCTTCCTCTTAGTTGTTAGGGAACCAGCACCCACTGGCATCCTGACTCATCCCGCCTGGCACTTTCCGTTGTCAGCATTGATTCCATTAGCTTAGTACACACAATCTGAATATCATACAAAAAATACCACTTTTGAAGCCATCACACGATAATCTGATTGCTAGTACACAGCTTTCGTCCAAAATTATCCGAGTGAACAAACATGAAAATTTCTCTTGTGCGATATCAGATTGTATGATTTTCATTTAACTCTTTCGCTGCCAGGCCCTGTGCTCCATTTTTACACTCAGGTGGCCAGACCATTTTTGTAGTTTTTCCTTTGTTTATTTTATTTTTCACGTATAGCTTTCAGAATTTGTAAAAGACCCCCAAAACCATATATTTTCTGAAAGCACGACCAGTAGAATAAAAAGAAGGTGCTACTGAATTTTAAGGTCCCACAATAGTCGCGCAAATGTTTATCAAAGCAATATTTTTGCTAAAAATCCACTAAAATCATGATTAGCAGATAAATACACAGCAAATTTTACAAAATTCCTACTATATATAAAAGCTTAACCTGTATTGAGTTAATAAATAACAAATATTTGTAACTTTTAAATTGCACCAGTAAAAAAAAAATTGTAAAATTGCCAGAAATGGATTCTCATGGTTTGTAAACACGGCAACTTTTGCGCAAACCAATCAATAAACGCCGATTGCGATTTTTTTTTTTTACCAAAAATATGAGGAAGAATATAAATCGGCCAAAACTGATGAATAAATTTGTTTTTAATATATATATTTGTTTGGATATGTATTTTATTAAAAAGTAAGGAATATTGGTTCTTTTTGCAAAAAATTGTCACTGTTTTTTCGTTTATAGCGGTGATCAGAAATGATGCAGAGGTGATCAAATACCACCAAAATAAAGCTCTATTTGTGGGGAAAAAAGGGAAACAAATTTTGTTTGAGCACAACGTCGCACAACCGCGCAATTGTCAGTTAAAGCGACGCAGTGCCGAATCGCAAAAAGTGCTCTGGTTCTTAAAGTGGGAAATCCTTCCGGTCCCTAAGTGGTTAATAAATAACAAATATTTCTACTCTTTAAATTGCCCCATTTTGTGAAATGGTGAAAACTGAAGGTACGCAAAACTGTATATAAAAACAATTTACTCTAAAAATCTGGAGGTTATCATTTTTCACTTACAGCTTTCAGAATTTGAAAAGACTCCTCAAACTAGATATTGTCTGAAAGCACATGACCTGTAGAATAAAAAAAAGTGCTACAGATTTTTTGGGCCTCGTAATAATTTCACTAAAAATACACTAACATCTTTAATAGTGCTCATAAACACTGCATAACTTACAACATTCCTGCTAAATTGCTTCTAAAGCACTGTTCACATCTGGCATACTTAAGTGTACACCCATGGAAGGCCATGTTTAACCACACAGGGATGCACATGTGTTCCATACATCCCCGTACAGGCAGTCCCATTTATGTCAATTGGGATGCAACGGCTGCACAGGCATAACTGCTGTTCCCAATCTGACATCTGTGTAGGTGTGGGTACATGACTCCGAATGCAGACAGTGTGAGCTCAGGGACATGCATGCGGACCTACGTTGATATAAAATTGGGAGCAACGTCTCTGTTCGTGCAAGTGCTACATACCAAATTACATCAATGGGACTGCCGGTACAGAGATGCACGGAACACCTGTTACATTGTTCTCTATGGAGAGGCTGATGTAAATGGACATGTGTCCATTTACACCCACCTGCATCCGATTCAGTGCAGTCCGCTAAAAACAGACGGATGGGGATTCCATTCCCCATCCATCTAGCAGATCGGATCGGATGTATTGGATGAAAATGGACAGGCAGTCTGTTTCCATCCGACCGCCCCATAGAAAACAGTGGGTTGTTTCCGTGTCCGCTCTGCATCAGCGGAGTGGACACGGACCCGTCAGCAGACAGATCCCCCACTGAGCAGGTGCATCTGCTTGGCAGAGTCTGCTCTATGTGAAAGGGGTCTTACCAGGAACGGCTGGTCCATTAGGGGCGCTGGGGCACCGCCCCCCTGCAGGATGTCGAACTCATACCATTGTATGAGTTTTTTTTTCAAGCCACATGATTAGGGCCTGAGACTCTAATTGGCTTGAAACGCTTGGGCTCGGGGAACAGAGCATTGCACCCTGAACCCACCCACTTGTGACAATAGCAAATTAATATATATTTTTTTCTTTTACTTTTTACATTTTTTTACAGTTATTTTTTAATTTTTATTTATTTATTTATTTTTGGGGGGGTCTTTGGTGAGATATCAGAGGTCTAAACAGACCCCCATATCTCTTATATTGAGACAGAGAAAGGGACTGAAGATGCCTTACTCTGTAGCACTTTACTTGAATGAATGAGGAATTTGTACAGAGATTTTCTTGTTCATTCATAAAATGACAGTCTGATACATTGTGTCACTCGCGGTTTACTATGATCAGTGAGTGATGCAAGGTATCAGCTGTCAATGGATATAGGAGCGGTCGATGCCTATATCCACTGTACTACAGGGGGGCTTGGTAAACACCTGTATACCATGCCCCCAAGCCCCAACTTCACCCCCACCCGCAATGCCCCCTTCCCCCTGCCACGCTCCCCAGCCTGACAGAGCACAGGAGATCAGTGCAGGGAGAAGCTGCAGGCGGCGGGAGGGAAGGAGGGATGCCGCTCTGAGCGGCCATGGATTGGGGGTGCGGGGACAGTACTGGGGGGGTGATCTGATTGGTGGGGGACACACATCTGGATCTCCCCAAGCCACTTTGCAGCTCCTGAAGCTGGCGGGAGTGGAAGAGGAGAGATGCCAGCTAATGATGGTAGCTACGGGGATCAGGTTTAGGGGTGGTCCGATCAGGTGTGGGGAGGAATCAGTGCTGGGGGGGAATAAGGGGGTGATGGGGATAGGAAAGGAGAGTGGGGGCAATTATAGATGAAAGGGAGCGCATGATCAGGGACTCTAATAAGCTTCAAAAAAGGGTGGGCTTGGGGCGCAGCTGTTGTTGTGCAGCCCCCAGTTGTGTGACAATAGGGGAGAGGGAGGAGACACACGGAGAAGCAAGGGGAAGACTGGCAGACCCACCAACCGCCATGATGGCTCACCCACAGTGGCTCCACTCCCCAGGTCGAACAGGGGAGGGAGGAGGGCAGGAGATCGGAGTCATCCTGGGCAGGCAGGACATCTGCCTCTTAAGGTAATGAGTAGAGTTGAGCGAACCTCTGGAAGTTCGGGTTCTGCTGGTCCGTCCGAACTTCGGGACAAAGTCCGGGTCCGGGTCCGGACGGAACCCGAACGATCGCACACCACCCAGACGGTCAGAAGGGGAACGAAGAGGCACACAGAGGAGGGAGAGGGGATAACAGTGTGTTGACCCCCGACGTGTTGTTGTCGACGCGGGGTTCGGGTGGGAAAAAACTTCGAATAATCTCAGGGACTAGTACGCGAGGGAAAGTAGATATTAACGGGGGTGAGAGGAAAGGATAGGGGTAGTGGGGGAATAAGGGGGGGTCGTGACTAAGGAGGGGTGTGGACTAGCCTGGTGGGGATTTGGACTAGGGGCATCGATGGTAGTAATCGACCGTAGAGAGGAGAAGGTGAGGGCGGTCGAAGTCCTCGACGTTTCACCGAACCCCTCTAGGTCTACA
>BLSH010438269.1:1785960-1799829 GCA_018402905.1 Glandirana rugosa | reverse complement strand
AAAATTTTAAAACTATGATAAATGTTTTTTAGTTTTGATGACTGTTGAGAGAATTTTTGATTGGTGCCGTTATTCCTAAAGCGTGTATATGCACTGACAGGTCTATTTATCTCTTTTTAGGAACAACTGTTATTAAATGGCAACTTATAATGTATGGGGAGGTATCCTTGGATGATACATTTCACTATACATCTCTTTAATATAAATATTTTAAATGGATAATAAATATTCCACATTCAGTGTCTCAGAACCACTTCCTTGATATATAAATCTGGCTGCCCAGGTTTATCTTTTGACAGATTTAAGGTTTTTTTTTTAAGAAGCCTTCCATCATCCTACATTCATTTATCTCATGAGTTTAGATTTTTTTTTAAGGACAACATGTCACCACATCATTGAAATCCCTATTAATCCTCCCCCCCCCCCCCCGCGCGCCCCGGGAAAGCAAGTGCATGGAGCACTTGGTTTTACTCCAATTCATCATGTAGTTGGTGAGTTGTGTGGTCAGACAGACAGACTGGTCCCACCCCCACTGCTGTCACACTCCTAGCAAGGGGGTGAATACTTAAAGTGCAACTCCACTTTTGTTGAGAAAAAAAAATCCCCTCTGGGGGATCTATGTACATTGCAGGGATTGTAACAACCTTTGTTGCAAATTCCTACCTTTTATTATTCTGAAGAAATCCCTTTGTGTTTGTCTGTGCCTCTGTACTGAGTGGGTCTAATGGGAGTGGTTTCATAATTAAATGTCAGGTGTGCAGTTGCAGAGCTCTAATGACGAAATCAGCTGGGCCTGCATCCCTTTAGATGTGTTCCTATTGAAAGTATCTCTCCATAAATTACATTTTTGTTACAGGAGATGCCTGTAATCTGACTTGTATGTTAGGCAGACTTATGGGAAAACTGGTTAGCCAATCACACAAGCAGGAAATTATGTTTCTGGGGAGTGGTCAGTACACACTCTGTGTACAGAACAACTCCAGGTAGCCCTACTAAAATGCATTCTCAGAAAATTATAGAGCTGCAGATTGATTACAATATGACTTGTATCGCAATTATAATATATTATATTATAATATATAATGCGCTATATTATTTTTTCTTTATTATCTATTTTTTTCCCTTTTGTTACCCTTTAAGGAGGACTGATTGACTGTGCTGATCTCTGGCAGCAGGTGCATGTTGAAGATTGGCACCATCATTCTCCCAGCAAGGGAGAGGTCAGCACAACACAATTCAGTAGTAAATAATCAGTCAGCATTGCATGGCTGTATGATTGATCAGCCAATGCAGTGGATGTTTACTAGCAACCAACAGATGTATCACACAACACTGCAGCACTGACTATTCATTTACTAATGTGAATGAACAGTCAGGGGTGGCTGAGATGTATGTTTACTAACAGTCAACAGATCTACCGCACAGTCTAGCAGTACTGTATGTTCATCCACAGTAGTAAACAATTAGTCAGTGCTGCTGGGGATGTGAATGAACAGGCATCAAAATGTACACAATGAGAATCTTAAAGAGGGGGCAGTGCCTAGTACTGTGCTGTAGCTCCCCTAGGGAAAACACATAAACTGTGCTTCAGCCTCAAGTGAAGCTACAGCATGGCACATGCAGAAATAAAAACATGATTTTAATGCTCAGGGAGCTACATATTATAGCAGGACCAAGTGCTACTTGAACTTTCCCACCTGGGAAAATCAAAAAGGATTTTAAAAATTTTGGCAATAAATATTCTTTAACCACTTCACCCCCGGAAAGATTTACGCCCTTATTGACCAGGCCATTTTTTGCGAAACTGCACTGTGTTACTTTAGCTGACAATTGCCTGGTCGTACGACATTTTACCCAAATGAGATTGATGTCCTTTTTTTCTCCACAAATAGAGCTTTCCTTTGGTGGTATTTGATCACCTCTGCATTTTTTATTTTTTGCGCTATAAACAAAAAAGGACCGACAATTTTGAAAAAAAAACACTATTTTTTATTTTCTGCTATAAAACACACCCAATAAAAAAAATAAAAAAATAAAAATTCTTCATCAATTTAGGCCAATTTGCATTATGATACATATTTTTGGTAAAAAAAAAACAATAAGCGTATATTGATTGGTTTGCACAAAAGTTATAGCGTGTACAAAATAGGGGATAGATTTATGGCATTTTTATTATTTATTTATTTTTACTAGTTATGGCAGTGATCTATGTTTTTTAGTGGTACTGCAGCAGTACAGCAGACAGATTGGACACCTAACTGACATTTTTTTACACTTTTTTAGGAACCAGTGACATTATTACAGTGATTAGTGCTAAAAATATGCACTGACATTGTACTAATAGCACTGTCAGGGAAGGGGTTAACATCAGGGGTGATTAACATCAGGGGTGATCAAGGGGTTAAATGTGTTCCCTGGGTGTGTTTACTAACTGTATGGGGGATGGGCTGCCTGCCTGCATAGCAGAAAGACAAGATCTGTGTGTCATCCCCTGACAGAACGGAGATCTGCCTTGTTTACTTTGGCAGATCCTCATTCTGTCTCTGCGGGGAATGATCACGGGCAGCCGGCGGACCCCAAGTCCACCGGACCTGCTGCTTGGCTCCCCACCGCTGGCAGCCTAGCCAACCTGCCGCTGGTCTGCAAGCAGTTAATAGTCATGGTAAATATATGCCTTGGATCATATCTAAGATCTACACACTCACAGTTAGCTTCATAATGTTAATATGTTGACATTAGTAAATGTTATTCTTTGACCTGCTTTTTTTTGACAATTTGGAATTTTGTATATTATGCAAGGTCAGTAGGCAGCAGAAACAAAGAGGGTTTTTCCCTGTACAGTTATTGGCTACTTGTTTTTTTTTTTTTTTCTTCCAATGCTTTTGTAGGACTACCGTCTTTCCTGCTAATATACACAGCCTCACAATGCTCTTAAACAATAAACCAGTGTTTGGCGCCTACTACCAAATCAGACAGACTTAAAAAAATGGTAGGTGTCCCTTTAAGAAGGATAAATCCACTTACAACATATACATAGTATGGTGCTTGGTTCTAAATAATGATAGAAGTGACATGTGATAGTACAGTAATGAAATATACATTGTAAGACCTTGCGAGCTGCTGTTAAAACTATTCTAGGGGGCTGCCAGAACTATTCACACCCCCTTAATGTGTGCATAAACAATATCATTAACATATATTAGTGCAGCGCACCATTAACCACTTCAGCCCCGGAAGGATTTGCCCCCTTGCTGATCAGAGCATTTTTTGCGATACAGCACTGCGTCGCTTTAACTGACAATTGCACAGTCGTGCAACGTTATACCCAAACAAAATTGATGTCCTTTTTTCCCACAAATAGAGCTTTCTTTTGGTAGTGTTTGATCACCTCTGCGGTTTTTATTTTTTGCGCTACAAAAAAAAGCGACAATTTTGAAAAAAAAAATATTTTTTTTATGTTTTGCTATAGTATATATCCAAAAAAAAAATGTATTCATCAGTTTAGGTCGATATATATTCTTCTACATATTTTTGGTAAAAAATTGCAGTAAGTATATATTGATTGGTTTGCGCAAAAATTATAGGGTCTAAAAACTTTGGCTATAGATTTATGGCGATTTTATTTATTCATTTTTTTTACTAGTAATGGTGGCGATCTGCGATTTTTAGCAGGACTGTGATATTGCTGCACACAGATCAGACGCTTTTGACACTTTTTTGGGACCATTGACATTTATACAGCAATCAGTGCTATAAATAGCCACTGATTACTGTATAAATGTCACTGGCAGGGAAGGGGTTAACACTAGGGGGCATTCAAAGGGTTAACTGTGTTCCCTGTCAGTGTGTTCTAACTGTGTGGGGGCTGGGATGACTTGGGGAGGAGAGAGATCACTGCTTCCATTTACTGGGAACAGACGATCACTCTCCTCTCCCCTGTCAGAATGGAGATCGGCTTGCTTACACTCGCAGATTCTGTCACTGCAGGGGAGCGATAGTGGGTGGCCGGCGGACATTGAGTCCGCCCCACCCGATGATTGGCTCCCCTGCTAGCCAGTGAGTGCACCCGCCATCATATGATGGCGATTTGTGCAGAAGAGCCGACCTGTCGCGGTCAACAGGTCGGCGGCTGGTCGGCAAGTGGTTAAATTATAAAGTGCTACTTGTAACGATATAGTAATCAATCCCACATAGGATGTAAACTATTATCAAATCAATGCAGTGCAATATTCATAAAATATACATGAAATCAATCTATATACATGATAACAAAGTGCAAACAGTTCCAAAAAGTTCATCAAATATAATGCAAAAAGTGCTCCGTACATTCATTTGTGCAAAAAGGGCTTTGTGAAAAATGTCTTTCCAAGTGAAGTTCAAACTTCCACATTCAAGCAGTTCATATCCAGACAGATTGGTGATAATACTGCAATCATTTAGCATAATCTTCCACCATGCGTCTACATGTATCACTGCCACCATGACCCCTCCACCAGTTGTGCCTTAACCTTATGGGCTTTAAATATGCACCTTGTTTATATATCCACTGGGACGTTTCTTCCAGCGCTGCCCCCTGCTAATTGTCCACCAAGCTCCATGGATCACACATAGAAAGCAATGGGACCATTTAACAAACTCGTTTATGTAAAACACCAGTCACCAATGGACACTCACAAAATGCAGTTTAAAACACGTCTGGAAAGATGTGTGCATCAACAGTATGTATGGATATCCCCTGCCCCTGGATCTGCAGCCCCGGTTATAAGCGTTTCCTAAATAGGGAACAGTAGATCTCTGTCATGTCCCCTGACAGAACGGGCAACCACCGTGTTTACATTGGTGTTTCCCCATTCTGCCTCTGTAATTGGCGATCGAGGGTCGCTGGCGGACATCGAGTCTGCCTGCCCCCGAGCACACTCACGCAGCGTGTGGCGAGCATGAGAGCGCGGCGCCACGCTCCCCCCCGCCCGCAACTCCGGCTTTGCGAACTGCCGTAAATATATGCCGATGCAAACCTGCCGCAGTAAATGTACGTGAGCCGGTTGAGAAGTGGTTAATGCTTATATGTAAGGCCCTCTTTGTTCTACCTATATAAAGCATGCCACATGGGCATTCTAGGGCGTACAAAAAAGAGTGGGCATCCAGGGATGATCCATCCCTGATATCTAAATTAATACCCCTCGTATACATAGGTGGCTGTGGGATGTTATTTTCAGCTAGCTGGGAAAGTAAGCTTTATATATGGAATCCTTGTGTGGTCTCCTAAAAAATGTCCACCGTTAGATTCAATAGGAGCAACAAGAAAATGGCGACGGCGCTCGCTGTATATAAAAGAGAACATTCGTCAGGCAATCATATCTCCCCGATGAAGTCATGTGGGCATGATGAAACTAGTAGGAGGGACTAGAGCAGCTGAGGGATGTGATACTGGGAAAGGAAGCAAGCTAGGAACTCAGCGGTTTAGGAAACGCTTACAATTGAGGCTGCAGATCCAGGGACAGGTGATATCTATATATATCGTTGATGCACACATCTTTATAGGCATGTGTTTAACTGCATTTTGTGAGAGTGCATTTGGGGATGGTTAAACGATAAAGCACTATGTTTGGTCCCATTGCTTTCTATGTGTGATCCATGGAGCCTGGTGGACAATAAGCAGGAGGCAGCGCTGGAAGGAATGTCCCAGTGGATATATAAACTAGGTGCATATTTAAAGCCCACAAATTAATGCACGGATCACTTTTTGCATTATATTTGATGCCCCTTATGAGCGGCCGCCACTGTAGTCCAGTGTGATAAAATCCCAACACCAAAGTCAATCTTCCAATGCAATTTTCAAAAATCATTCGCCGCATGTGCTCGAAATATGGGTGTGCACTCCCCTTTTTACAGGTTGGTCAAAAAGTGCTTTTTTTGTTCTCAAAAGCCAAGATTCCTCCTGGGGTGTGCTGCAAAGATTCCTCCAATTTTGCTATCACTCATATGTATGATGATCAAACGTGAAATAGACATACAGTATCATAGTGCAGGAACTTTATTTAAAATTGGTTGGCAGTTTAAAATAAGTTGGTTACACTTACATTTATGGGTGCCTGAAAGTCGGCACCAGCATATACAGCGTGTAGGAATGAGATGTCACCACCATGAGATGGAGTGTGTTCTAAGCCTCGTTCTCACATCCCCGACCCTGACTTGTCACACAGAACCTGGAACTGACAGTCCAATGCTCCAACGTATGCTACACTTGAATTTACGTCTTCAGTAAGTGAATGCTGCCCTCTAGTTATTACTAAGATCAACAAACTTACACAGGATATTGATGTTCCATACTGTCTTACATACATATATTTTGACCAGTTGCTCTTTTGTCTGTTTTTAATTGCTTAATGTACATCTTGTATAAAGTTCAACATATTTTTATACAATACAAAACTGTTTGAAATGTGCCACTCAATAGCCCCATATATAGAGGGAATATTTTCTGTTTTTGTACAAATAGGGTTGATGGCACATGCTCTCACGATTTCCACAACATAATTAAGTTTTCAAATAAAGCTCATGTCTATTTTGTGAAGAAAGCACCATGTCTTCCATTTTGTTTGTCTCCTCCACCTTTACAACCCACATGGATAAGAATGGGGGTTGTGCACTCCTCCATCTCAAAGCCCTAAGCAGATGGTATACAATTCATCTACTATAGGTTTTCAGTGGAATTCATGAGTTGTGAAGCCTTTTACAAAGTGTGAACACCCATTATCTGCAGACTGAATGTCTAAAAAGTTCCACAGGATGTGAAATCAAATTAGCATACTTATAGTAAGAATCATATGAGGTAGGGACATTTTTATTTTGAAACAAAGGTGCTTTATCTGTTTTAAAGTGTGATTCCTGAATCAGGGCTATGTCTGAATACATTTTATGTGGGTTCTCAGAGATTTGGTTTGTAGGTTGTTCACCTGGAGGTCTTTGAAAAGGAAGAGGAAATTTAGGGTCTAACTTCCAAACCTCA
Source organism: Glandirana rugosa (assembly GCA_018402905.1). Taxonomy (NCBI): domain Eukaryota; kingdom Metazoa; phylum Chordata; class Amphibia; order Anura; family Ranidae; genus Glandirana; species Glandirana rugosa. The sequence goes on along the minus strand of BLSH010438269.1, from coordinate 1,792,820 downwards.
AGAGAGAGAAAGCCAGGCAGTGTATTACAGCTAGACAGGATGAGTAGTAAACATGGGGGGAAGCATCAAAAAGAGGTGAAGGTAGGAAAAGGTTTACAGGAGCGAAGGGAATCTAAACTTCTGGTAAAGACTACTGTGCTCAATCTCTGAAGAGGACAGATCTAAATGGGGGGAGTTTCCTATGGAGGTGGGACAAAGAATATGGAGAATAAGTGATTACTGGGAAAAGGGTATCCTTAAATGCAGGTTGAACCACACATCAATTGTCAAAAGTATCAATGCAATTTCTTATAGAAATAAGAAAAATAGGTTTGGTTAAATTTTGAAGTCAGCCAAATTTTCAACGGTATTGAGATGTATCATTGATCCAGAATAGTTAAGTCTACTTAACAAAAAGCAAAAAAAAAAGCGATAACACAACGTGGTAAACATGAAAGGCATCTTAAACAACTAAATATATTTCTAACGAACATACCCGAGTAGAGCCGGCCATATATGGAGCAATTTTCTTTCCAGCAACCACAGGTTGCAGGAAAGAAAATTACTTGAATCCTCCATCAACACAGTCAGTCCCACGGAGATATTGTGTTCTCCTGGTATATGGGTGCAGGGAGCCATCCACGCTGGGAGAGCACACAACAGTTATTGCTAGATAATAATCGCATGAAATATCCGACAGGCTGGTTGTACCCAATCCCCATAATGGAAACAACACATTAAGGGAAAGGCTGTGCAAAGAAATAAACGATAAAACTAAAAACATTTAAATATTTTATCAAAATTATTTTCAAAATAGAACACTACACAAAAAAACCCTTATGGTGTCCCATGTCTCACACTTAGTGTACATAAATGAAACAACCATACAGAAATCTGTTTGAAAAATATATTAAAAATGTATTCTATCCATTCTATCCATCAGAATAGCATATCAATCTAAGCATTGTCAATGAAGGCGTTGACGTCAGTGTCTACATTTAACCCATAAGGTATGTACGATCTGACTCTATGAATCCATGCCATCTCAAGTTTAGAGATGCCTCTAATTAAAGAACCACCCCGCCAATGAGATTTAAAATGGTCAATGCCTAAAAAGAGAGTCTTAGAGGGATCCCTTTTGTGGTGGTCTCTATAATGTCTAGACAGTGAGTGATTTTTAAAACCCGTAAGGATATTAGTAATATGCTCATTCAAGCGAATTTGCAAAGGCCGCTTCATCCGGCCCACATATTGTAGGCCGCACGGACATTGGATGAGGTATACCACGGCCTTAGTTGAACAAGTAATAAAAGGCTTTATCTGAAATTGGGTCAATCTACTCGTGGAGGTGAAGGTCTGAGCCCTCCTACCCCCCAAGCTATTGTAAAGGCAAACTCTACATTTACCACACTTATAGTACCCCGTAAGCTGTTGAAAAAAAGTTGTTTGAGGAATGGGGGGATTCAAAACGTTTGGAGCCACCCTATTTCTCAAGGAAGAGGCCCCTCTATAAATGACAGCGGGGCGGTCTGGTAGGCTATTTACTAAAACCCAATCACTCTTGAGGATATGCCAATGTCTAGATATAAGCTGTTTTATTTCCTTGGCCTGGTGAGAGTTGGTGGTGATAAATGGTAACTGTGGGGGTCCAATTTCAGATAAAGCCTTTTATTACTTGTTCAACTAAGGCCGTGGTATACCTCATCCAATGTCCGTGCAGCCTACAATATGTGGGCCGGACGAAGCGGCCTTTGCAAATTCGCTTGAATGAGCATATTACTAATATCCTTACGGGTTTAAAAATCACTCACTGTCTAGACATTATAGAGACCACCACAAAAGGGATCCCTCTAAGACTCTCTTTTTAGGCATTGACCATTTTAAATCTCATTGGCGGGGTGGTTCTTTAATTAGAGGCATCTCTAAACTTGAGATGGCATGGATTCATAGAGTCAGATCGTACATACCTTATGGGTTAAATGTAGACACTGACGTCAACGCCTTCATTGACAATGCTTAGATTGATATGCTATTCTGATGGATAGAATGGATAGAATACATTTTTAATATATTTTTCAAACAGATTTCTGTATGGTTGTTTCATTTATGTACACTAAGTGTGAGACATGGGACACCATAAGGGTTTTTTTGTGTAGTGTTCTATTTTGAAAATAATTTTGATAAAATATTTAAATGTTTTTAGTTTTATCGTTTATTTCTTTGCACAGCCTTTCCCTTAATGTGTTATTTCCATTATGGGGATTGGATTTAGCATTTAGCACGTGCTATATGTACATATATTTCCATGTGTCTTGTCTGCCCTTAGTATTTTGGAGTCAGGTATCTCCGTTTCCAGGGGATGTTATGGCTATTTCCGCCTCTTGGGGGAGGAGGGAGCATACCACTGATTGGTATCTGGAGGAAGTAATGGCCGTTTTCCAGCACTTAAAATGGTTGCCCATGCCTCACACCTAGGATTGGCTGTATTATATATGCGGTGACTCAGTGGCGCGCCCTATCCCCGGACGACGTCATTTGTGACGAAACGTACGTTGGGAGGGCGCGCTGACGTCACCACTTTCCACGAGAAGAGCCGGCTTTTCTATTCTTATACAATTTGATACATGCTTGTTTTTATCACCGCAATGTGAGTACCCTGCACTTTTATACGATTATTAAAGTGATTTTTACTGTACTTCACTATATTGAGTCTCTTTCCTTTGATGCGGACTATCTCGCTTATCGTGTGAGAAACTCCTTTTAATTCATTTGGAAACGAGCTGATGTCAGGACCTGAGTAAATTAGCTGAAGTTGATTTCCTGTGGGTGAATCGGAACGGAGCTAGACTGTCACAACTTTTGTCCTAGGCTTGGCTTCCAGCTGGGTCTGGTAAGCCTCCTTATATTTATGGTGGTGGATTCACATTGTGTGCAGTGCACGGGGTGCTGTGTTTTAACGGAGATGTTCTGACATATGTTCCCTTCATTCCACACTGGGACTGTTCTATGGACTAACAGTTTAAGCGCAGCTTTATTTTTATATTACTGTATGCTTGATTCTAGCTGCTGCTTATCAATTGGAACTTTAGCGCGGTTTATGTCTATTTTGGTTGTACCCAAGTTGATCGAGTGTGAAAAAACTATATAAAAACAAATTGTTTATATCCTAAAGCTAAATGCCTGCCCAATCATTAAAAAAATTGTGGCGTGTCCAAACTGACTTTTTAGCTGTGGTGCAATTCTGTATGCTATTTCCATCATCTGTAAGAAAAAAAAGACAGTATTCTTTTTTTGGCTGCTAAATGCTTGCTCTATTGCTCAGAAATTGCAGCCTAGCTGTGGTGAAAACCTGTATGTTATCCCCATCGTCATTGCCAAAAAAGACACTATTGTTTTTTATTTAAAATGATTTCATTGATTTTTAATATGCAAAAACAAGGACAAGAAAATGGGTATTTTCTGAGTGAATGGTTGGCTTGTACATCTGCAAATGAGAAGATCACATGTCATTTGCGTAGAATCTGATGACATTCCACAGAAAACTTGCTACAGAGAATAATGTAAAAAAATACTACACAAAAAACTTGCCACTACAACTCTGCATGCCAGAATCACGACAAAATAACGGCGTAACTATAACTGAGGTATGATCTGTCAAAGGCAAAAAACAGGAAACACAAAAAATTGAGCAAAATTGCTAATTGCAAGATAAGAAAAGACAGAGTCAAAGCACTGACTATTGTATTAAGGCACTTACAGTTACAGAGTACTCAAGTTCTCATACGGTACAAACTGACGGGCAATAAGTGGACTACAGTGTTTGAAAGTTTGTTTTTAAGTGTTCCAGGGTTTTCAAGTTATATGACATTTTTCCATGCAAACATTTGCATAGACTATGACTTGCTCTAAATTATAGATCTCTTTTGCATGTCCAATTACCTCTCCTAGATTGAAGGCCGAGTTTGATTCCCCTTTCCCATAATTATAAGGTGTGCTGCACATAGGACATGCATAGTGACTGATCTTAGCTCAGGAGGGAATCTGTCCAAATCGATACTTGAGATAACATGTTCAATATTGGCCCTAGTAATAATACCTGTAATTCTAGAGGTAAAACGGAAAATGGCATTCCAGCAGGTACGAATATTTAACAAGGCCACAGCATGTGGGAAAGTGTAAACAATCACAAACAATATTGGCGCATTGGAGGCATGGTTGTACTATAAGGAGCAGGGCCAGATTAAGAGCATCATGGGCCTGGTGCTGAGGATTTTGGTGGGCTTTTAATGCTCCCAACACGACTGCGCACCAGTGCACAAAGCAAGGTCCATAAAGACATGGATGAACCAGTTTGGGGTGGAGAAACTTAACTGGCCTGCAAAAAGTCCTGACCTCAACCCAATAGAACACCTTTTGGCTGAATTAGAGTGGAGACTGTGAGCCAGGCCTTCTCGTCCACATCAGTGCCTGACTTCACATATGTACTTCTGGTAGAATGGTCAAACATTCCCATAGACACACTCGTAAACCTTGTGGACAGCCTTCCCAGTAGAGTTTAAGCTGTTATAGCTGCAAAGGATGGGCAACTCAATATTGAACCCTACGGACTATGACTGGGATGCCAATAAAGTTCATGTGCGTGTAAAGGCAGGTGTCCCAATACTTTTGCCTAGTTAGTGTATCTGGCAAAATTTGCAATGGTGTTGAACCCTCCTACACATAAATACTACATTTAGACATAATTTAGGTAAGGCCCTGAGTCAGGAGTTATGTTATCCTCATATTTTTGAGAATACATTTTTATCTCTGATGTTGGTACACATATCACATTTTTTGGGCTCAAATTAAAGTGGTTGTCAACTCTGGACAACCATTTTAACCTACAGGTAAACCTATAATAAGGCTTACCTGTAGGTTCCCTGCATATCTCCTAAACCTGCACAGTTAAGGGGGTATACGGTGTACTTGCATGTGCCGACATCATCGACACATGCACAGTGAAGAAACGCCCTCTGTGCCGTTACTTCACTACAATTGTGCCGCAATTGGCGGCTCCAATGCGCATGCATGGGAGTGACATCATGCGGCTCTGGCCTGTGACAGAGGCGGAGATCGTGGCCCCGGAAGGAAGAGGGGCAAATATGGAGGCGGTCTGGAGTGGGGACATCGCAAACTTCCAATGCAGGTAAGTGACACATAATAGACTAGTATGCGATGCATACTAGCCTATTATGCTTTTAAATTGCAAAGTAACAAAGAGTAACAAAGAGGAAGTAAAACCCATCAGGGTTTACTTCCTCTTTAAGATCATTGGAAAGAATAAAAAATAAAACAAATGAGACTAATTTTAAATTTCCATAAGCAATGGTATTGTTTTTGGTTTGTAAAGACACCTGTGTGAGTTTGGGGAAATATTTTTGAGAGATAGATATCAACAAGTGAAAGTGACAGAGAAAAAATAATTTACCAAAACATGAAGTACAAGACTACATATTTTACCATTCTTAAAAACAAAATAGATTCTCAAAATTGCAACATTGTTGCAAGGACAATTTCTTTGAGAGAAAGATACATTTCATCTCAACATGAAAAGGATTTCTTTAGGGAAGTTACAATTGTATTAGAATGAATGGCTGAAAATTGCATTGGGCTGCATTGCTCCAACTTTTACTCCCAAAAAACTCTAATTGCTCTCATTTTGGTATTTACTATAGAGCCCTGTAATTACTCCATGGAAGCAAAATTTAGAGCAGTTTCAGGTCTGAGCATGCTCAGTTGTGCTCAGCCGTGCTCTGCACCTTGGATTAAATAGACAGGGAATTTATCTCTTCTCAGACTTTTTAAGATATTTCAGTGTAGAAATCACTTTTTCTCACAGTTTAAAAATTGATTATCTTTAACCAGTTCCCTACCGACGTATAGTAAAATGACGTCGGCAGGGACTGGCCGTCGATCCGGGAGGACGTCATATGACGTCCTCCGCTTCTCGCCGCTACTGCGGGCCCCCAGGGGCCCGCACAGCGGCGATCGCGGATCGCTCGTCTGCCGGGGGGTTCTGTCCCCCCCAGATCGGGGTAAAGAGCCAATAAAATTGGCTCTTTACCCCGTGACCGGCTGTGTCCAATCACAGCCGGTCACAAACGAGCCTCACGTGCACGCCGCTCGTGCGCGCCCCTGGGGGCGCGCAGCGCGGCGATCGGAGCTGAGGCTTGTCCCTCGGACAAAGCCCAGCTCCAATCCGTGTAAAGAGCCAATAGATTTGGCTCTTTACCACATGACCGGCTGTGTCAATCACAGCCGGTCATGTGATGTAAACAAACCGCGGTAACGAGCTGTTACCGCGGTTCTCCCTGTCACACACCGATCGTGTGTGACAGGGAGATTGCGGTAACAGCTCTTACCGCCTACTGTACACCAAGCACACTGATCACTCCCCTTCCAATAAAAAGAGGACCTGTCACCACCCCGTCAGAGTACCTGTCACAGTCCATCAGAGTACCTGTCAATCAAAGTACCCGAGTACCTGTCACCTTTCCATCAGAGTACCCGGGTACCTGTCACCTGCCCATCAGAGTACCCGTCCACTGTTCATGAGCCCATGAGACTACCTGTCCACTGTCCATGAGCCCATCAGACTACCTGTCCACTGTCCATGAGCCCATCAGACTACCTGACCACTGTCCATGAGCCCATGAAACTACCCGTCCACTGTCCATGAGCCCATGAAACTACCTGTCCACTGTCCATGAGCCCATGAAACTACCTGTCCACTGTCCATGAAACTACCCGTCCACTGTCCATGAGCCCATGAGACTACCCGTCCACTGTCCATGAGCCCATGAGACTACCCGTCCACTGTCCATGGGCCCATGAGACTACCT
>BLSH010438269.1:1730631-1756794 GCA_018402905.1 Glandirana rugosa | reverse complement strand
AGGGTGGGCCATTTATATGGATACACCTTAATAAAATGGGAATGGTTGGTGATATTAACTTCCTGTTTGTGGCACATTAGTATATGTGAGGGGGAAACTTTTCAAGATGGGTGGTGACCATGGCGGCCATTTTGAAGTTGGCCATTTTGAATCCAACTTTTGTTTTTTCAATAGGAAGAGGGTCATGTGACACATCAAACCTATTGGGAATTTCACAAGAAAAACAACGGTGTGCTTGGTTTTAACGTAACTTTATTCTTTCATGAGTTATTTGCAAGTTTCTGACCACTTATAAAATGTATTCAATGTGCTGCCCATTGTGTTGGATTGTCAATGCAACCCTCTTCTCCCACTCTTCACACACTGATAGCAACACCGCAGGAGAAATGCTAGCACAGGCTTCCAGTATCCGTATTTTCAGGTGCTGCACATCTCGTATCTTCACAGCATAAACAATTGCCTTCAGATGACCCCAAAGATAAAAGTCTAAGGGGGTCAGATCGGGAGACCTTGGGGGCCATTTAACTGGCCCACGACGACCAATCCACTTTCCAGGAAACTGTTCATCTTGGAATGCTCGGACCTGACACCCATAATGTGGTGGTGCACCATCTTGCTGGAACTATGATGCTGGTGATAGGGAATTGCTGGCCATCAAGTCGGCTTTGGAGGAATGGCGGTACCTCCTGGAAGGAGCAGCTCACCCGGTATTTGTTTTTACTGACCATAAAAACCATTAAAAAACCATATGCTGTGAAGATACGAGATGTGCAGCACCTGAAACTACAGATACTGGAAGCCTGTGCTAGCATTTCTGCTGTGGTGTTGCTATCAGTGTGTGAAGAGTGGGAGAAGAGGGTTGCATTGACAATCCAACACAATGGGCAGCACATTGAACACATTTTATAAGTGCTCAGAAACTTGTAAATAACTCATGAAAGAATAAAGTTACGTTAAAACCAAGCACACCATTGTTTTTCTTGTGAAATTCCCAATAAGTTTGATGTGTAACATGACCCTCTTCCTATTGAAAAAACAAAAGTTGCATTCAAAATGGCTGACTTCAAAATGGCCGCCATGGTCATGACCCATCTTGAAAAGTTTCCCCCCTCACATATACTAATGTGCCAGGAACAGGAAGTTAATATCACCAACCATTCCCATTTTATTAAGGTGTATCCATATAAATGGCCCACCCTGTATATATATATATATATATATATATATATATATATATATATATATATATATACACAGGTATATACAGTTGTGCTCATAAGTTTACATACCCTGGCAAAATGTATGATTTTCTGGCCATTTTTCAGAGAATGTGAATGACAACAGAAAAACATATCTTTCACTCATGGTTAGTGTTTGGCTGAAGCCATTTATTATCAATCAACTGTGTTTACTCTTTTTAAGTCATAATGACAACAGAAATGACCCAAATGACCCTGATCAAAAGTATACATTCCCCAGTTAATACCATGTATTGCCCACTTTAACATCAATGACAGCTTGAAGTATTTTGTGGTATTTGTGGATGAGGCTCTTTATCTTCTCAGATGGTAAAGCTGCCCATTCCTCTTGGCAAAAAGCCTCCATTTCCTTGAAATTCTTGGGCTGTCTTGCATGAACTGCACATTTGAGATCTCCCCAGAGTGGCTCAATGATATTGAGGTTAGGAGACTGAGACGGCTACTCCAGAACCTTCACTTTATTGTGCTGTAGCCAATGACAGGTCGACTTGGCCTTGTGTTTTGGATCATTGTCATATTGGAATGCCCAAGTACTTCCCATGCACAGCTTCCTGGCTGATGAATGCAAATGTTCTTTGAGTATTTTTTTATAACATACTGCATTCATCTTGCCATCAATTTTGACCAAATTTTCTGTGCCTTTGTAGCTCACACATCCCCAAAACATTGTTGACTCCTCTCCAAATGTAGAGTTTATTGTTGTGGTCAAAAAGCTCAATTTTGGTCTCATCACTCTAAATGACTTTGTGCAAGAAGGTTTGAGGCTTGTCTCTGTGCTGTTTGGCGTATTGCAAGCAGGATACTTTGTGGCATTTGCATAGTAATGGCTTTCTTCTGGCGACTCGACCATGCAGCCCATCTTTCTTCTAGTGCCTCCTTATTGTGCATCTTGAAACCGCTACAGCACATGTTTTTAGAGAGTTCTAAAGTTATATGTTGGTTTTTCTTTGCATCCTGAACAATTTTCCTGGCAGCTGTGGCTGAAATCTCATTTGGTCTACCTGATCGTGGTTTGATTTCAACAGAACCCCTTATTTTCCACTTCTGGATTAGAGTTTGAACACTGCTGATTGTCATTCTTAATTCCTTGGATATATTTTATATCCCTTTCCTGTTTTATACAGTTCAACTACCATTACCCGCAGATCCTTTGACAATTCTTTTGCTTTCCCCATGACTGAGAATCCAAAAACGTCAGTGCAGCACTGGAAGAAAGATGCAAGGGTCTGTCAGGAGTCCAGAAACTAATTGACTTTTTATACACACACATTAATTACAAGCAAACGGATCACAGGTGAGGATGGCTACCTTTAATTGCCATTCAAACCCTTTAGTTTCAACTTGTGTGCATGTTATCAGGCCAAAATCACCAGGGTATGTAAACCTTTTTATCAGGGTCATTTAGGTAGTTTCTGTTGTCATTATGATTTAAAAAGAGTAAACACAGTTGATTGATAATAAATGGCTTCAGCCAAACACTAACCATGAGTGAAAGAAATGTTTTTGTGTTCTCATTCATATTCTCTGAAAAATGACCAAGAAATTATAAATTCTGCCAGGGTATGTAAAGTTATGAGCACCCGATTTTAAAGAAAGTTGCCTGCATGCTGACTATTTTCCTCAGAAAAGTTGATACCCATAAGCTAATCTCCCACAATATGTGTATATATATATATATATATATATATATATATATATATATATATACATTATCTCGCAAAAGTGAGTACACCCCTCACATTTTTGTAAATATTTTATCATATCTTTTCACGTGACAACACTGAAGAAATGACACTTTGCTACAATGTAGAGTAGTGAGTGTACAGCTTGTATAACAGTGTAAATTTGCTGTCCCCTCAAAATAACTCAACACACAGCCATTAATAAAACGCTGGCAACAAAAGCGAGTACACCCCTAAGTGAAAATGTCCAAATTGGGTCCAAAGTGTCAATATTTTGTGTGACCATTATTATTTTCCAGCACTGCCTTAACCCTCTTGGGCATGGAGTTCATCAGAGCTTCACAGGTTGCCACTGGAGTCCTCTTCCACTCCTCCATAACAACATCACTGAGCTGCTGGATGTTAGAGACCTTGCGCTCCTCCATCTTCCATTTGAGGATGCCCCACAGATGCTCAATAGGGTTTAGGTCCGGAGACATGCTTGGCCAGTCCATCACCTTTACCCTCAGCTTCTTTAGCAAGGCAGTGGTCATCTTGGAGGTGTGTTTGGGGTCGTTATCATGTTGGAATATTGCCCTGTGGCCCAGTCTCTGAAGAGAGGGGATCATGCTCTGCTTCAGTATGCCACAGTACATGTTGGCATTCATGGTTCCTTCAATGGACTGTAACTCCCCAGTGTCGGCAGCGCTCATGCAGCCCCAGACCATGACACTCCCATCACAATGCATTGACTGTAGGCAAGACACACTTGTCTTTGTACTCCTCACACATGCTTGACACCATCTAACCAAATACGTTTATCCTTGTCTCAACAGACGACAGCACATAGTACAAGTAATCCATGTCCTTAGTCTGCTTGTCTTCAACAAACTGTTTGTGAGCTTTCTTGTGCGTCCTCTCTAGAAGAGGCTTCCTTCTGGGATTACAGCCATGCAGACCAATTTGATGCAGTGAGCACTAACAGGCTGACCCCCCACCCCTTCAACCTCTGCAGCAATGCTGGCAGCACTCTTGTACAACTTGTACTCATGTACAGCTTGTATAACAGTGTAAATTTGCTGTCCCCTCAAAATAACTCAACACACAGCCATTAATGTCTAAACCGCTGGCAAAAAAAAGTGAGTACACCCCTAAGTTAATATGTCCAAACTGGGCCCAATTAGCCATTTTTACTTCCCGGTGTCATGTGACTTGATAGTGTTACAAGGTCTCAGTTGTGAATGGGGATCAGGTATGTTAAATTTGGTGTTATCGCTCTCACTCTCTCATACAGGTCACTGGAAGTTAAACATGGCACCTTATGGCAAAGGACTCTCTGAGGAGCTGAAAAAAAAGAATCGTTGCTCTACATAAAGATGGCCTAATCTATAAGAAGATTGCCAAGACCCTGAAACTGAGCTGCAGCACGGTGGCCAAGACCATACAGCGGTTTAACAGGACAGGTTCCATTCAGAACAGGCTTCGCCATGGTCGACCAAAGAAGTTGACTGCACATGCTCATCGCCATATCCAGAGGTTGTCTTTGGGAAATAGACGTATGAGTGCTGCTAGCATTGCTGCAGAGGTTGAAGGGGTGGTGGGTCAGCCTGTCAGTGCTCAGACCATACACCGCACACTGCATCAAATTGGTCTGCATGGCTGTCATCCCAGAAGGAAGCCTCTTCTAAAGTAGATGCACAAGAAAGAGAAGAAAGAAAATACAAGCAAACTAAGAATATGGATTTCTGGAACTGTGTTCTGTGGTCTGACGAGACCAAGATAAACTTATTTGGCTCAGATGGTGTCAAGTGTGTGTGGCGGCAACCAGGTGAGGAGTACAAAGACAAGAGTGTCTTGCCTACAGTCAAGGATGTTGGTGGAAGTGTCATGGTCTGGGGGCTGCATGAGTGCTGCCAGCACTGAGGAGCTACAGTTCATTGAAGGAACCATGAATGCCAACATGTACTGTGACATACTGAAGCAGGTTATGATTACCTCCCTTCAGAGACTGGACCGCAGTGCAGTATTCCAACATAATAACAACCCCAAACACACCTCCAAGATGACCATTGCCTTGCTAAAGAAGCTGAGGGTAAAGATGATAGACTGACCAAGCATGTCTCCAGACTTAAACCATATTGAGCATCTGTGGGGCATCCTCAAACGGAAGGTGGAGGAGCACACCAGCTCAGTGATGTTGTCATGGAGGAGTGGAAGAGGACTCTAGTGATAACCTGTGAAGCTCAGGTAAACTTCATGTCCAAGAGGGTTAAGGCAGTGCTGGAAAATAATGGTGGCAACATAAAATATTGACACTTTGGGCCCAGTTTGGACATTTTCAATTAGAGGTGTACTCACTTTTGTTGCCAGCAGTTTAGACATGAGTGGCTGTGTGTTGAGTTATTTTGAGGGGACAGCAAATTTACACTGTTATACAAGCTGTACATTCACTACTTTACATTGTAGCAAAGTGTAATTTCTTCACTGTTGTCACATAAAAAGATATAGTAAAATATTTGCAAAAATGTGAGGTGTGTACTCACTTTTGTCAGATACTGTATATATATATATATATATATATATATATATATATATATATATATACTTTATGCAGATATATATACTATACATTATTATTATTATTTTTAAATATATGTGATAGTAATAATAGTTTAGACCATGTGACCATGTAAGAGCAGTCACAGCCTTTACTGCAATGGATCTTCTCTTTCTCCAACCAATTAGGTAATAGACCCTTTGATAGTAACCATAGCTACCTTGATTTGTGAGCAGCACATTTTTCTTGCAATGTCCAGTAGTAGCAGCTTCTACCCAGCTTTTCCTTTACACTCTTCAGCACAGAAGATTCTTCCAAAAATGCTTCCTTTAAGCAGCCATCTTCATGTCCTCCTGATTAGCTCCTTTTCAGAGCAGTTAAAAATTCACTGAGGTTAAGCATAGGCACCCTGCTGGGACAAGGCCCAGGAGAGAAAGAACCCTCTGCAAGGTTTGCTTAAAATAAATATTTTTATCAGATATTATTTCTCAAGCTCACACATCTCAACAGCAGCAGTTAATAAAAATCAATGCCAGGAACCTAGGAAAAATATACAGAGCCTAGAAAAACTTAGAAAAGTTCAGGCTGGCTGCAGTCTATCTGTAACAACAATTAATTTAACTAGAGACACTTCAACTTAAGGTCTGGTCTGCTTAAGCCTTATAGAAATGCAGGATTACTACTACTGCCATTGAGGTGAATCCTGCCCTAGTACCTGTGCCTTATGGCCTGGCAGAGACTCAGAGACTGTGGTAGTTCCTCCCTTCTTCCTCCACACATCAGGGTCAGAATTTCAAGCCAAACAGATCACAAGACAAAGGCCTCTGGAACCAAAAAAAAACCTTCTGATCACACCCAATGTGACAAATGCTGGTGATCTTTTTTCTAGCAAAATAAACTTCCCTACATTGAACCATAACTTTATGAAAGTCCTCTTTGTTTTATTGCTAAAAATATAGCTCAAAAACACACATTCCCCACATTGCCAGGACAAAATGTCACAATCACCTGACAGCTGTTTTGGGTAACTACAGCACAACATTTCATCAAGTCTCAAGTCAAAAATGTGTAGCATTGCAGAATGACCCCCAAGGTGAGTCTATTACTTAACTCTCATTGTTGGACCCTTGACATATGATGGGGGTTAAAAAAACAGTTGGACCCCAGTCATTTTAGACGTTTTTAGAATGTATTGATTATTTCAACTTTAGTAACCTGTGGGGTGTAAACATTGTATTAATTAACAGGCGCCAACATCCCAACAGATACTTGTTACTGTTAAAAATATATTTATTATTCACACTTTATTCATCTGTGAATTCAACTTTAGGAGGGAGGGTTAGGGATACAGGATATCTTATAAATAGCTCAGGTAGTAGTTGGCCCTTTAATAGTAGCCACTTAAATTCAATGTGAATACTTGCACATCATGGCTAGAGAACACCACCATCCAGCCTGCAGAATTTAGTTTTTCTTTAATCATTTAAGGGCTAAGCTCACCTTTACAAAAAAGAAATAAATGCACATCTTTTTGCAGTAAAAAATGTGCATTTACTCACCCTCACAACTTCTACTACATCATACTACATTATTCAGACGCACATATTTCAGATCATTAGCAATGCATATGCTAAATGCAGCCAAACTATGCATTCCAGTACTCTGGGGCAAATCCACAGCACCCACGATCAAAGATTTCTAAGAATAAACAGAATAGCAGAAATGGAAGATAACATAACCAAATACAAATACGGGCCTGTTGGCTACACTTCAAGACCACTTCCGAATATACACAAACTCTCGACGCAAGCGCTAAATAACATTTTCCTCCACGTACATAAACAACAAACCATCCACCACTGATAGACAAAATGGCCGGGGAATTGGCCTGTTCGATGGACCTGCCGCTGTCGCTCATGGGGAGATGCTACTTATACAAAATATCAAGCTTCTCCAAATTGTTATATCCACTTCAAACAATACCCTGTCTATTAAAGCACAAAGACATTAATTATCTAAACAAGATTAATACAAATTTTCTTTGGTGAGGTAAAAAACCTTGTAGATCTCTAAAAAAGATGCAACTCCCCAGGAGCGCAGGGGGTGCAAATGTTCCGAACGCTAGATTGTATAACTTAGCCTGTTTGCTCCGGGTGGGTATTGATTGGATTACCCAGCTTTCAAGGTACTTTAACTACAACCTGGAGTTGCAACTGGTCCATCCCTTCTCCCTCCCTGCCCTCCTGCACTGTAATTGGAACTCTTTGATCCCGGACCTTAAACATAGCATCCTCTTGAGGGACACTATAATTGCCTGGAGGGAAGGACACAAACTTCTTAAGCTTCCCGTCTTTTTCTCCAAATACCTCCCAATAAGAGGTCATCCGGATTTCCCACCTGGACTGCTGTATGACGCTTTTAAGATCTGGGCCCAGAAGGGTCTCAACACTTTTGCCTCCATATGCGACCCAACAACAGGATACCCTATATTATTTCAACATCTAGCAGGGTCCTTTCGGTTGCCAGCCTCTCACGCATTCTATTACTCCCAGTGCCTCAGTTTTCTAAGGACATCTAGACATGGAGCACAACAAAGCGTATCAGTGAACCTCTGGAACCACTGACACACGGTCATCTCAACACAATTTCGGGTATTTACAAGATCCTACGAAACTCCTCGCCCCTTGTACAAGGCACACCCTCCATGACTGCATGGGCAAAATGTTTTGACTCTGATGACCTTGCTGAAAAAATTCTCCAGGGCTACAACAAGGTGCTAACCATCACCCCATGCGAAATTTGGAGAGAAACCCAACTGAAAATTCTCCAGCGAGCCTTTATACCACATCTCAAAACCATAAAGAAACCAGAAGCGGCTTGCTGTCACCTATGTTCCGCCGAATACCCCTCACTGGCTCATAAATTTTGGGATTGCCCCCACATCTCCACTCTTTGGGACCAAGTCATACACTTTATAAAGAAAATTACTTCAGGACAACTATCCAAAGACCCTCTGCCTCTCCTGTTTGGCTACTGGACAGATCTGGGTCATACACTCCCGCATACTGACCCAATACGGAGAAATGCCTTATGGATACAAACTACCCTACTAATAACCAGACGAATCATCCTCAAAAACTGGGTGGGACCAACCAAGCCCTCACTTGCTCAAATACAAAAAGAACTACTGTATTTGCTCTATAGAGAGAGGCTAACAGAAGATCTTTCCTATCCAAAAACCTACCAGCGTTTCTTCAACAAGTGGGGCCCTTTCATGAATGCCACCATGTTACCTGAAGAAGTGAAATACCTCAAGACATCAGCTTATCATCATTACAATGGCCTCCGACAAGTGCACGACACCATGGACTAGCGGTCCTAATCCTATGGGGGAGATACCCCCCTCTCAGGAGATACTACTGGAGGAGTAGGTCTACGGCGAACTGCAGGGTTTCTCTGTGTATCTCCCACAAACTCCTAGATTTATGCTCACTAGACCAGGGAAAAAACATCTTCAAATATGCAAGACGGGTCCATCCGGGGTCACCCCAGTCAACCACAATTTGTAATGTTTTTGATAGCTATCAGATAGGTTATTCTGGTTATGATGTCAAATTGTCCACCAAAAGTCCCCTAGACTGGGGATCCCACCTACCCCTAGACAACTCTATGACATGGCCTCCACTATAAAATATGACACATGGAGATCTAATTGCAGCCACCACCCCCCTTCCCCCCCCCTTATTAGTTTCTCCCCTATCCCCGCCCTTCCCTACTCTACTTTACCAGCTCGCAATACAGTTATGCTCAACACCACGCCACAATAGGCACAACTTGCAACATTTAATGCAATATATGAGTATAAGGTACCTATGTACTGGATGATATGTCGTATCTGTAGTAGAAGTGTTGCACTTTTATTTTATTTTCCTAAAAATGTATATGCTGACTTTTGCATACAAATCTTTTTCCTGTAACTTTAAAACTCAATAAAGTCTTTATAAAAAAAAAAAAAAAACACACCATTTTCAAGAGGACCACTGATTCCCTGGACGAGTGGAGATCAGGTGGATCAGAACCCGGGAATAGATAGGAGGCTCAGCCCCCCCCCCCGACTGACTTGCCTTACTCTACCCACCCACATACCCTCCTTATCCTTAAGAACCATGGAAGGTCTACTGAAAATAACTCCTATTTACCTCCTTACCCCCCACCCCTAATACATAAGAATTCATCCCTATACCCCCACTCACCAATGACAACTCCTAGCCAAGGTCTCCAGCAGGACAAGCGACCCAGAATCCACCCACAACTTCTGTAAATCTTAATCTAGACCACATAGCTACAGCCACCTTGGACTTGTAGTTATCAGCATATTCTTCCATAACACCAACATTCAAGAAGGAAGGTGGCTAACAAAGAAGGAAGGTGGCCAACATAAAACCTTGTCCATCGAGCAATTGCTACTCTACCGAGCCTAACCATCTCACTCTGAACACATAAGACACAACCTACACCCCTCACATGCCAACTGTTTGACGATCCATATCTATGAATAAAAAGTCACATTAAAACCGTATTTCTTATATTGCCGACTTGGATACGTTATTAAAGTTATAATTATTATTGTTTGGTGTATCTCACGGCCGTTGAGTCAATGTACACTATACCACAACTGTATAACTTCTTTTATACTTCCTCAATAAAATGAGTTTGGATGAAAAAAAAATGTGCATTTATTATTTTTTTTAAAAACAGGAGCCTGGAAAGCATTGCACCCACAATCAGCAGAACGCGGGTGCAGTATCAGGCTCCTACACACACTGCCTACAGCTCTGTTGCCCATAGCTCTGTATGGGCTGTCATTGCAGAGCTGTAGACAGTGTGAATGAACTACAGGTGTGTTGATCAGTGCGCTCGCAGTTCATTCACACTACAAGTACGTCTGCCGTGGGACAGTACTTGTAATTTATTTATTCACAGGAAATTGTGAATAAATGATGCGGCTGTGTGGGCAGGACCATGCTACTTTTAAAAAGTGAGACTTTAAAGGCAGTACAATGAAATTATAAAAAAATACATTTTATTCCAGAAACAGGAAGAACACAGAATTACAAGCATGTGTCAAATCACATATATTGATAAAATCATCAAGACCAAAGTTGTTACATTCCAGAGCTGGTACATGAAAGCGGTGTGGTTCATGTGTAGAGATGGAATCCTGATATTCCAACTCTACACATGAACCACACCGCTTTCATGTACCAGCTCTGGAATGTAACAACTTTGGTCTTGATGATTTTATCAATATATGTGATTTGACACATGCTTGTAATTCTGTGTTCTTCCTGTTTCTGGAATAAAATGTATTTTTTTATAATTTCATTGTACTGCCTTTAAAGTCCCGCTATATGTACTGGGGGAGTACCTTTTCGCCAATACTTGAATGGGATGTTGGCAGACCCCCTTTTTGATTAGGTTGGGGTTATTTTCATAAATGTTCTTTTAAAAAGTGATAGCGTGTGCAGGGAGAGGAATCCCCGCTGGCTGTCACATGGGAGGGATTGGAGGAAGAAGGTGCAGCAGCTGTAACATGTTATACATTGCACCCTAAAAATGGGTCAAACATGTAACATGTTTCAAAAGTGAAATTATACTTTAAATAATGTGGTAGTTCATTGCTACTGCTATGCCATTGGAATAGATACAGCTAATACTGGTGAAGTGTGCGAGCTGGGGGGAGGGTAATAAATAGAGTTGTAGAAAATGACAGAAAAATGGATAGTTGTTTCAATAACAGTTTATTGGAGGTTCCATTCGGGTGCCTGGTAGAGATTTTGTAGACTGCATTTGGGTGGCACCTTTGCAGGTTGATATGCATGTAGAATTTGTTTTTAGAGGATGTAACTGTTGCTTTGTAGAGGGAACCAAAGAAATCTTTACCCACCATTCCTGATTGTAGTGGTATGGTGGCGATGAATTTGATGAAGATGTATTGCAGAGAGGACTGGACTGAGACTTGTTCTGATCCTGGGCTCTTATTTTTCCTTGAGATAAAAGCAAAAATAATTCATACACCAGGATGTTTGACTTAAGGACTGGCATACATTAAAGTCACAAATAGGCAGCAAAAGGCTCTTACTGTGGAGCATGCCCCTGCACCACACTGGGTGTTGTACTGCAGAACACTAGAGTGCAACTCTTGGGATTGTTTGGGCTGACAGCAGAGTTAAGGCAGGGCCAAAATAATGTTCCAACCCATGAAGCAGAGACAAGGGCAGCCTGGAGCCCTGGGATGTCAAAAGACAAGTATAATCTAGGAATTAACGCAAACTCAGGCCAAGAAGTAACCAGAGGCAACCAGAAATAAGAGACTGAAAGGATGAGCCAAGAGACAGATGTCAAGCATTATTCTCACCCTGTGCTTAAATAAATTCAAACGGTCAATGAAGTCAAAGATTCAAAACAAATATGCAGATGCACGTATGAATTTTTTGATCCACATACTAGATCCAGGTCAATAACTCAAAGCAAGCATAAAGAATAACTTGGTGACACAGTTTCTGTTAATTTGTGTAAAACAAAAACTCAAGGTGATGAAATCAGAAGGGCAGCGTTGGAACAGATGTTGTTGGAGGCATGGTTTCTTTCAAAGTGGCTTGCCTTGACACCAGTAATATGTCTATTTCTACTTGCTCACAGGGATTTGGAATAACATTTTTATCTGATAATTTCAAAACGTGTTTTTTTCTTTAAAATATGTTCATATTTATTTTTCTTCCAGATGGCTATGGAGAATATTTTGGTTTGACTATAGGCATTGTGAAAGTGAAACAGATGCCAAAAAAAAAAAGAAGAAAAAAGATACATAAGAAAAATGCACCCTCACATGCTGCAAATGTTCATAAACAAGTAGGAACATTCCAAGAACTCATGAAGAACCCATTCACACTATTGTGGTGCGTTTACACACTTTTTGCTGATTCATTTGACTAGGCTACCTAACTCACCAAAGCTCATAAAGAAGGGTGTAATGCACCAGTGGGCAATTAAAATAATAAGCATCATGGTGACCCTAGATTATTTTATTGGGCTGGAAGTACATTTATTTAAAAAAAGAAAGCATTTGCCTGTCCACTAAAAAATGCTCTCCTGACTTCAAAACAACTCCCCTTATTGTATGCACTTAGCTCTTCTGGCATTGAACAAATTATCTTATAAAGAATGTGATCGGTCATTAAAAAAGAGCATTGAACATTTACATGCAGCCTTGGGAAATATAAAAAAAAAATAAAAGTTTTTAATTAGCAAATTAATATGAGAGTGCAATGTTTTCATTCAGCACAATCCTTTTAGCTATTTAACTGCCTTTAGCCTGAGCAAGGAGCGAACACAACATTAAACTAACCACATTAAACACCCCAGTAGTAGGACAGGGGGGATGTGTACTTCTATGAAGTCAGTGAATGGCAGTTCATGGTATACTTGATATTTTAGAACAGTTAGTGTGAAAAAAACGAGTCTAGTGTCACTTTAAAATGGTTTAAAAATATCAATTAAAAAAAGAATGTTTTATATATTTCTGTCTTAAAAGAAGGATCTCCACTCATTTGCTGTTTTGCTGATACTATTACCCTCATATACTGTATGGTGCTGATATTAAAGTTCAGCATTATGTATTTCAGCAATATCACATGCCTTGTGCAGGTCCTGGCTTGGAAAAGGTTCTCAATCATCTTCTCCCTCTCTTAAAAGGTTTTGGATTTAATATAGCTAGTTTACATGGCAGCCACTACACTTTTGGCCTGCATGACAACCTGAATTGTTCATGCAACTCATCAACAGCTTGGCTGCCAAAGACACAAACATCATCAGTGTTCCCTGTCAGGAGCATGAATCATGGACCTCCCCTTGCAAAGCTGTGAAAATGGCCCCCACTAGAGCATGAATGCCATTCAGCTTCCACCAGATCCTTCTTTTCTACTTGGAGGAAAGCACCCAGAAGGTTACATGACCTGCATTTAAAACACTTTTTTAAAGTAAAGACAATTACTTTTTTTTAGGTTGTAATCTCTCATGAGCAGGGTCCTCCTAACTCACTTATATTGAATTGATTTGTAACTGTAATGTTCTCCTTATTTTGTAAAATGTTAACTATTGACACTATACAAACCCTGTATGATAAGAAGAACAAAACTATTAGTATATTCTAGAAAAGTGGAAATCGGGTTAAGCCTGCAAGTGGAGTTCTGCTTCAATTAACTGAGACAGAGAAAAGGCCAATTTTAATAATTCACACAAAAAGTTTATTCTTCTAATTATTTCACTTAAAGAGAACCTGTAGTGTAGAAGCTGTGTCCAAAGGAGGCAAGCAGAGGGTTAAAGGACTAGAGTTGAGTGAAAACCTGGATGCTCGAGGGCTGCAAAAGGAAGTAACATGATTTTAGAACAATAATCTGTCCCTTACAGCAACACCAGGAACCTGACCCTATAGAACTAGAAGATGATTTTAGAACAATAATCTGTCCCTCTAAGCAGTAGACTCTACCTAGTCAAGTCAGATCCTTCTGTAATGCAGGATGAGATGTTATTAGATCTGCAATCTGTCCCTAAAAGCAGTAGTAGTAGTAATCTCTACCTAGTCCACATTCAGATCATTCTGTAATGCAGGATGAGATGTTATTATATCTGCAATCTGTCCCTCACAGCGCCGGAAGCATCCTCTCTCTACACTACCCAGAGAGCATGTGACATGCAGCACTAAGTGACTCCAGCTTATAAAGAGGCTAGGTCACGTGATGCACTGGTCAATCACAGCCATGCCATTAGTGGGCATGGCTATGATGGCTTCTAAGGGCAAACCAGTGAAACGCGTGTTGATTGGCTGCCCTGCAGCTATTCAACATGCGTGATCAAATACCCGAACCCAAACTTTTTTTCAAATGTCCGGGTTTGGGTCCCGGTCACGGACACCCCAAAGTTCGGTACGGACCCGAACTTTACAGTTCAGGTTCGCTCAACTCTACAAAGGATGAGTCACCAGTATTGCCTAAAGGCTCCTGCTGATCTCATTTCTATTACAGACTTCCTATGCACACTGTATCACTCTGTAGAGACAACCATCTGGTAAATGCTGGATTTTGCTTTCTCATATCAAAGCTTTCTCATGATAACTGCTGATCTGATGACTGGTGGTGGTAATGATCAAGAGGCAGCATCAAACGTGTAAAAAACACAGATTCATGTGATGGACAAAGCAGAACAAAGGAAATCCTTGCACTACAGCTCCCCAGGTATAATTTGCATTCCAGAAGGAGTGGCATTAGCAAATATCACTCCAAATCTTGTGAGACTAGCAGATACAGGCAGCAATACCTTAGATGAACTTACAATGCAGATACACAGCTATAAAGCTGAGCATAGATGGCTAGTTTTTTTTGTTCAGCCAGCAGGATTCCACAAATGAGGTGGTTGGAGGAATTTCCCTGACATTGTATTTTGACAGCAGCACCCACCGCTATCAGAATGCACTGATCATTAGCTGCAGCCACTGATCAACAAAAGGTTTTCAGCAGGTCTGTCCAACAGAGGTCTTTGCCCGGCTTTTTAGGCTAAAGAACAAGAGTACCTAGGCACGGTAACGTGTCAGAACATGCACTGCTAATTGCCAGGAAGAATTCAAGACAAAAGGTGAATCTTTCAGGGTAATTCTTAGGCACAAATAACATTTTTAGATGTTGCCTTCAAGAGAGCAAACCTTCACTTTTTTAGATGAAGCCCACTTTAATAAATATCTCCAAATATCTCTATTTTTAAGGATCACTTCTGATACTTTTGCCTTTAATAATGTATGCCGGGAAATATTTCTTCTCTTAAACGCTGCCAAGCCTATCAAAATTTGTTACTGATGATTTTGTGGTGCCAAAGCACTCATAGAAAAATTGCTTTATTTAAACTATCTATTCTATATATCTATTTTATGATAAACTCTGACATTGATGTGCTGCTTTGAAGATAACACAACACTGGAAAAATCTTTATAAAGAGAAATTTTCTTGCCTCTTTTTTAAATTATCTGCTCACAGTGACCATGTTGATCCATAGGTCCTCAAATGTCTCCTGGCTCAGAGTCAGCTTTGAAAAAAGTTTGTCTATGATACAAACACATTTTGATGTTTGATATTTTTTACATCATATTTGAACTGTTTTTTCTTTACAACAATGCCAAGATCTTTACAGATATATGATGATTATATGGTGCATTAAAAATAATTCAAGTGGATGAAAACTTAACCACTAAAATTACATGTAAACTGTTGGCAGATTTAAAGTTGTTTTCTTTGATTAAAATAATAATTTGGAACATTTGCCATGAGGGTCCTTGTTGAGGCATTTCTTGTTATGGGGTGACAACTAAGGATGGGCCGTACACCCGGTTCAGTTCGCACCAGAACTTGCGAACAGGCAAAAAAATTGTGTGTATACGCAAACCCTATTAAAGTCAATGGGACTCGAACATGAAAAAAAAGTTCTCATTTTAAAGGTTTATATGCAAGTTATTGCCATAAAAAGTGTATGGGGACCTGGGTCCTGTCCTAGGGGACATGTATCAATGCAAAAAAAAAACATTTAAATTCATTGTTTTTTCAGGAGCAGTGATTTTAATAATGATTAAAGTGAAAAAATAAAAATTTTCCTTTAAATATCGTGTCTGGGGGGGGGGTCCCCTTAGTATGCCTGTAAAGTGGCGCATCTGTGCGATGTTTAGAACAGTGACAGAGGAAAATGACATTTGTAAAGGAAAAATTGTCATTTAAAATTTCTTGCTGGTTCCTGGCAATATAGATAAAAATCACTGGCAAAAAATTGTGTGGGGGGCCCCTTTCAGTCCAACTGTACCAGGCCACATGCCCTCAACATGGGGAGGGTGCTTTGGGGTCCCCCAATGCACCTTGTCCCCATATTGATGGGGAGAAGGGTCTTTTCCCCATAACCCTGGCCGGTGGTTGTAGGGGTCTGCAGGCAGGGGGCTTATAGGAATATGGAAGCCCCCTTTAATAAGGGGGCCCCCAGATCCCGACATTCCCATGTGAATGAGTATGGGGCATATTGTACCCCTATCCATTCACCAAAAAGGAGTGTAGTGTTACAAAAAACAGTAGACAGTTTTTGACAAGTCCTTTATTAAAAATGTCTTCTTCTTTCTTCCTCCGATCTTCCTCCATCTTCTTTCCTGCTTCTTATTCTGGTCTTCTGCTTCTTCTTTCGGTCTTCCTCTGCTTCTTCCTTCCTCTCATCATCATCTTTTTCTTCTTTCTCTGCCGCTGCTCCCACTGCTGTGCCACCCAGAGGCGACTCCCAGATAGGGTGGTCTTCAGTTTGGCATTTATTTTATAGGTAAAGGCAGGGCCACCCAGTGACATAAACAGGTGACCCCACCCCCTCTTATGTCACATGATATTAGAAGGTGGCGGGGTCACGCCCTTGCCTATAAAATATAAAATAACTGTCAAACTGAAGACAGCCTATTCTGACAGTCGCCTCTGGTCCGCAGCGGGTTTGGTGGCGGAGGAAGAAGAAGATGACGAGAGGAAGGAGGAGAGTGAGACTGAAAGAAGAGGGAGAACACCAGAAGAAGTGGGGATGGAGAAGATGGAGCAAGACCAAAAAAAACTTGTAAAACTACACTCCGTTTTTAGTGAATGGGTAGGGGTACAATGAACCTCATACTCTTTCACATGGGGGGGTCGGGATCTGGGGGCCCCCTTGTTAAAGGGGGCTTCCAGATTCCGATAAGCCCCCCGCCTGCAGACCCCGACGACCACCAGCCAGGGTTGTCTGGAAGAGGACCTTGTCCCCATCAACATGGGGGGACCCCAAAGCACCCTCCCCATGTTTAGGGCATGTGGCCTGGTATGGCTCAGGAGGGGGGATGCTCGCTCGCCCCCCAATCTGACCTGCCAGGTTGCATGCTCGGATAAGGGTCTAGTAAGGATTTTGGGGGGACCCCACACCATTTTTTTTAAATTTTGGCGTGGGTTCCCCTTAAAATCCATACCAGACCCAGAGGGCCTGGTTCAAATTCTGGGGGGGACCCACACGCAATTTTTATTTAAATTTTGGTGAGGGGTTCCCTTTAACCAGTTGCCGACTGCCCATCTTGGCTTGATGGCGGCAACTTGGCTCGTTATTGCGAAATGCCGGTGACAGAACGGAGGTCAGTATGTGTAAACACGGATCTCCATTCTGGCAGAGGGAATAACATCCCTTGATGTTATTGCAGGCTGCCTATGCATGGGAGCTGTGATCACTCCCCTCCCTCAGCCAGCCCAGCCCCCATACAGTTACAACATAAACAGGGAACACAGTTAACCCCTTAGAGCGCCCCTGCAGGTTAACCCCTCCCCTGCCAGTGACATTTATACAGTAATCAATGCATTTTCATAGCATTGATCACTGTATAAATGCCAATGGTCCCAAAAAAGTGTCAAAATGGTACAATATGCCAGAGAATCAAATTACCCAATCCGGATCTACTACAACGGAACTACTACCTGATTAGTATAGCCATTAAATGGTAATTAGGGCCCAGATCTGCTGCATCACTGGTTGAAATCATTCAACCAGTGTGAACCAAAAGCCAAAAACCATAAATCAAAAGAAAAAAAGTCCCTGAGGTATGAGGGGAAAGAAGGATTTGCCCCTTTTTTCCTAAGGGGAAAGCGGCTGGTAAGGTCACAAAGCAGCAAAACAGGTCAATTTAGATAAAAAGAGTAAATTTTTATTAAGGTACAAAAATTAAATTAAATGTGATGAAGATTGAAATATAGGTAGGGGATCAGGGAGAGACTAAACCTCCAATAATAAAATCAATGATGACAACGTTGTCTCAATTAGGGAGGGGAGTAGCAGCTGCTCATGCATCTCACCATACAAAACCACAGACACACTCACAAAATAAACCAAAAAGAAAAGGCCATAATGTATACGGTGCTATCCGGGTATGGGATGCAGCTGTACTGGGATGGACGGAAGTTTGGCACTAAGGTAATGAGGTGATATGTGACAGTTGACCATAAAGTTCATCAGTTGCAGGGATGGTGGAACCCTATTGGAATGTAGGGACCAGATGGTTGGTGGGGCACAGCACAGTCAGTGCACTCTCAACGTCTGCTGAATAAAAGTCAGAGAGAACCACAGCATACAGTCATGCCCTGCGTGACTAAACAGATCAGCGTTCAGAGAAGGGAACTGTTCAAAGTTCTCCTATGAATATACGCCTAGGACTCGCTGTAAAAATGGCAAACATGGATAGACAAGGTCAAAAATTGGAATTGCCTCACCCGATGGATGATTTTCTCCGGAGCTATGCTCCTAGGTAGTCCTGCGGCAATGTCAGTTTCGAACCGTGGTGGGCATTCCTGTATTTCCCGGGTAAGTGTAAGCCAGAGCGGGATTGTCCAGTGAGGATCAGCTGAGAAGGATGGTCATCATAGACGTCACAAAAGGTCCGGAAGTCTTCGGACACCAAGCAGCTTCCGCCCTTCCTTAGTCCCCTCCCACGTCACGTGCGTGATGACGCACCGCTGACGCGTTTCATTGGCTAGACGCCAATTTCATCAGAGCTGAGGAGGGGCTGGAAAGCGGGGCTATATATAGCCTAAATAATCTGTGTGTAGTACTCCTGAATGACCATTAGGTGTCAGTCATTCAAAGAATGCTCAATTTCCCAATGAATGGTTGGTCAAGGGAGTATACACACACAGATATCTAATAGGTAAATAGCCAAGTAGTCGGTTTCAACAGTCCTCTCACTCATCTATTAGCATTCATCACTCTAAGAGACATTGTAAATAATCAAGGAAGAAATAAAGTAAAATAAAATAAAAAGTCACCAATAGACTGAAAAAAGTAAATAATAGCCGCGTTATAACTCTATTAGAGAAAAGGACTGAACAGCAAATTCAAAGAGCAATCATTATTTAAATGAAAGAATATAGAGTAAGGAGTTTAAAGTGAATAGCACTAATACCACCTGTATATATTGCTCAGTGTTTTAACGGGGATACCCATGTAGTTCCTTTAAGAGGGGTATCATGTTATATACCTGTCTTATCAGTGGGCAATATCTATAGGGGGCTATTCCTCTAAAAAGGGTTGTAGGTTACATTCAGTATTGAGACCACGTGGGTTTAAAGTCCCAAGGTTGTATACCCACATTTTTTCCTTCTGTAGGAGGATCCGATCATAGTCCCCCCTCCTGGGTGATAAGTTTAACGCATATATCCCCTTTACCATAAGTCCCTTAGGGTCCCTCTGATGGAACTGGGCGAAATGTAGTGAGATGGGTCGATCATCATCCTTCTTTTTAATACTGGATAGGTGCTCTCCTATTCTAACTCTTAGGGCTCTTTTGGTCTTACCTATGTAGTGCTTTTTACATGGACAAGTTAGCATGTAGATTAATTTAGTTGTGGAGCAATTAATGAATTGTTTTATCTCAATTTTTTTGGATTCATCCGAGTTAAAGAACTCCTTAGTCTTGTGTACATATTTACAAATGTGACAATGTCCACATGCATACATTCCAGTCGTTGAGTGAGCATCGGTCAGCCAGTTACTTTGCGCAAGTGACCTCGAGTATTCAGAGTGGACTAAGATGTCACTTAAGTTTCTGGCTCTTCTCGCTGTAAGTAGGGGCCTAGGTCCAACAATGCGTGCAATGGAGGGGGAAAGAGTCAACACCGGCCAATGTTTGCCGATGATGTCCCTTACTTCCCTCCATTGTGCGCCAAATCTGGTCACAATCCTAGGGTACTGATCTTTATTATGGGGCTCTGATTTAGAGTCCACAAGTAGATTCGTGCGTTGTTTAAGAAAAGCCTTTTTTTTGGCTTTCCTCAAAGATTTATGGGGGTATCCTCTTTCCCTGAATCTTCTATACATTTCATCAACTTCTTTCCTAAATTCTGAGTCATCGGAGCAGTTTCTCCTTATCCTTAGAAACTGTCCCGTAGGGATTCCGTGAACAAGCGGTCTCGGATGATTACTCTGGGCACATAGGAGAGTGTTGGCTGCAGTGTCCTTTCTAAATGTTTGGGTTTTAATATGGCCCTGACTAATGGTTAATCTAAGGTCCAAAAAGGCCAGTGTGTTCTCATCATGGGAATAGGTAAGGGCAATATTTCGTTGATTGTTGTTTAGTTCAGTCATGAACTCTGTTAATTCGATCTCAGTCCCCGTCCAGACCATGAGCACATCATCTATGTACCTCAGCCATACCATACAGTGGCTGAGGTACATAGAGGATCGATAGACTGTCTCCTTCTCCCAGAGGCCCAAATGCAGACATGCATAGGCCGGAGCCCATGGTGCTCCCATACTTGTGCCTCGAATTTGGCGATAGTAGATACCCAAGAATTGGAAGCAGTTGTTCTGTAACATGAACTCTAATAACTCACAAATGAATTCATTCTGGGCCGCCAAATTTGGATATTCGTCCTCAAGAAATTGAGAAACCGCTTTTAACCCCCATGAGTGTGGGATAGACGTGTAGAGACTCTCCACGTCTATCCCCACCAGTCTGGCCCCACTGGGGACCTGTATAGAGAGCAGTTTTAGAAGCACATCTCTAGTGTCCCTAACGTAAGATGGTAGTTTATTGACTAGATCTTTAATTAAAGAGTCTACATATTTACCTACCTTCTCTAAAGGACCTTTTACTGCAGACACTATGGGTCTGCCGGGAGGTAGAGTCAAGGATTTATGTAGTTTAGGGAGTATGTATAGGGTGGGGGTATTGAAGCAGGCTACCTTCAAATAATCAGCCTCTTTCTTGGAGATCAAACCTGCTTCCTTACCCAAAGTGATATGGTAATTAAGATCACTGACAATGCGGGGAAATGGGTTATCCTTACATCTTTCATATGTTTGGGTATCCCTTAACTGTCTGAAGATCTCGTCCTCATACAGTTTTTCACTCATAAGGACCACATTACCACCCTTGTCACTCCGCTTAATGACCAAGTTGGGAGCATTTTCCAATTCTTTCAAAGCTTTTCGTTCTGTTTTAGATAAATTGTCATTACCACACCATTTCCAGTTCACCTTAGCTAAGTCCTTTTGTACTAGGTCAAGAAAAAGTTGAAGTCTCTTATGTCTGGTCAATGGGGGCATTTTGGTAGATCTGATTCGTAAGTTACCATCACGTCTTATGGGATACGTTTCAGTTATGCTAGTTTCATCATCCATAACCTCATCACATAGAGACATAAGGATCTCCAAGGCCTCCTCCTCACTCTCGTCAAATTTTGGGGTCTCCCCCTTCTTTGGCTGATCATGCCATAATTTGAATACGATTTTACGTAGGAACATATTAATGTCCTTAAAGACATCAAATTCGTTCATTGTTGACGAGGGTGAGAAGGAGAGCCCTCTTTTAAGGACCTGGATGTGGGTGTCCCTTAAAGGGAAATCAGAAAGGTTGACTACCTTCAGGTCCAGTTCTTTATTCCCTATTGGATCTATTTCTGATGTCTCTGCTGATTTCTCAGACGTCCACCCTGCCATATTTTGGTGGGTTCTTTTTCCTTTCCTTTTACGTCGGTGTTTCTTTTTATTTCCCTGCCCTTGATTTTGGATGTCGTCACTTTTTTGGGGTCTGGGTCCAGGTCCTCCACTTCTACCTCTTCTAAAAAACCCACTGATTTTTCTACCTCAATTTCACTATCAGTGGAGGAGTAATGCTTCCTGGGTTTTCTTTGTCTATTGCGGGACCTTCTGGATTTACTGCGGCCTCTGTCTTTATCTATGGTGAACGGTGTGCCGTTTTCCCAGTCAGTTAGGTTTTGTTTAAACTTATCTTGTTTATGGCTTTTTAAATTTTTCTGAACTCTCTCAATTTCCCTTTTTAAAGTATCATTAAGACAGTCAAAGTCTTTGTCAGTTTTATAAGGTTCTAATAGTTTTGCACTTTTGTCTAATTCTTCTTGGATCTCTTTTAGTTGTTCTTGTTCTTCATCAATGATGAGTTGCATCAAGTCAAGTCCTCTCTCCATACATGTCTCTGTCCATTTATTCAAAAACCTGGGTGTTTGTAGATGGTCAGCCAGGATAATCCTCTCTCTTAAACCCCTTGGTATAATTTTATTGACTATATGTGATTTAAGGGATGAAATATCCCATTTGCGATTAAGGGATCTAATCATTAATTTTTTGTGATTTTTAAACAACTTTTTAAGAGGTTCCCCATCAGCCACGGATTGTTCTATCTCTTTGGAAAAAGCCGTTTGGATCTCAGTATCATATTCAGGTTCAATCATAAAGGCCATAATAAAGTAATTCAGTCTATTGGTGATGAAGGAAAATTTCTCTCATAGATCCCCTATATACAAAAAATATATATGTGTATTCCTAGTAGGATCACAGGAAGGGTTATAGAAGGACTTCACAAGAAATCCATCATATACATCAAGCCAGAGAATCAAATTACCCAATCCGGATCTACTACAACGGAACTACTACCTGATTAGTATAGCCATTAAATGGTAATTAGGGCCCAGATCTGCTGCATCACTGGTTGAAATCATTCAACCAGTGTGAACCAAAAGCCAAAAACCATAAATCAAAAGAAAAAAAGTCCCTGAGGTATGAGGGGAAAGAAGGATTTGCCCCTTTTTTCCTAAGGGGAAAGCAGCTGGTAAGGTCACAAAGCAGCAAAACAGGTCAATTTAGATAAAAAGAGTAAATTTTTATTAAGGTACAAAAATTAAATTAAATGTGATGAAGATTGAAATATAGGTAGGGGATCAGGGAGAGACTAAACCTCCAATAATAAAATCAATGATGACAACGTTGTCTCAATTAGGGAGGGGAGTAGCAGCTGCTCATGCATCTCACCATACAAAACCACAGACACACTCACAAAATAAACCAAAAAGAAAAGGCCATAATTGAGACAACGTTGTCATCATTGATTTTATTATTGGAGGTTTAGTCTCTCCCTGATCCCCTACCTATATTTCAATCTTCATCACATTTAATTTAATTTTTGTACCTTAATAAAAATTTACTCTTTTTATCTAAATTGACCTGTTTTGCTGCTTTGTGACCTTACCAGCCGCTTTCCCCTTAGGAAAAAAGGGGCAAATCCTTCTTTCCCCTCATACCTCAGGGACTTTTTTTCTTTTAAAATGGTACAATATGTCTGCCCCAATATCGCAGTCCCGATAAAAATCGCAGATCACCGCCATTACTAGTAACAAAAATAAATAAATAAAAACCCCATAAACAAATTCTCATCATTCGTAAATGCAGCAACTTGCAAACCAATCAATATATGATGATTGTGATTTTGTTTACCAAAAATATGAGGAAGAATATAAATTAGCCAAAACCAATGAAAAAAAAATGTTTTTTTTTTGGACATGTATTATAGCAAAAAGTAAGAAATATTTTTTTTTTTTTGCAAAATTGTCGCTCTTTTGTTTATAGAGGTGATCAGAAATGATGCAGAGGTGATCAAATACCACCAAAAGAAAGCTCTATTTGTGGGAAAAAAAGATGAAAATGTTGTTTGGGTACAACGTCGCACAACCGCGCAATTGTCAGTTAAAGTAACACAGTGCCAAATCACAAAAAGTGCTCTGGTCCTAAACTGGGAAATCCTTCCGGGGCTGAAGTGATTAACCACTTTGATACACTGTGTTATATTTACTACACTGACTGCGCCATATAGTCTGAACTGTGTTATATATACTACGGGGACTGCACTCTATAAAATTGTTATGACATGCTCCAGGCAAACAGGTGCAGAAAAATTGGGCCTTGGGTGTTGGTGGTGGCAGAACACTGTAACCCCTCAAAGTTACTCTTGTTGGGTGCAGGAACAGACCCTGCTGTTGTAAATTATTTTACAAATTGCAATGACATGCTCCATGCAAACAGGTGCAGAAAAATTGGGCCTCGGGTGTTGGTGGGGGAAGAACACATTAACCCCTCACAATTACTCTTGTTGGGCACAGGAACGGGCCCTGCTGTAGTAATTTATTTTAAAAATTATAATAACATGCCCCAGGCAAACAGGTGCAGAAAAATTGGGCCCTGGGTGTTGGTGGGGGCAGAACACAGTAACCCCTCACAATTACTCTTGTTGGGCACAGGAATGGGCCCTGCTGTAGTCATTTATTTTAAAAATTGTAATAACATGCCGCAGGCAAACAGGCGCAGAAAAATTGGGGCTTGGGTGCTGGTGGTGCCCTAAACCCAAAATATTGTTGGAAACTAGCATCATCAGGATTCAGGAGCAATAGGATAGGCAGCATAGGCAGTCTTCAAGGGATCCCAGATCCCTAGCAAATTCAATCATGGCATCAGCATCAGAGGCTTGATAGCTGCTGATCCAGGACTGATTCATTTTTATAAATGTGAGCCTATAAACAGAGTCTGTATACAGCCGCACTCTTTGATCCATTACGAACCCTCCAGCAGCACTGAATGTCCTTTCAGAGAGCACACTGGATGCAGGACAGGCCAGTAGCTTGACTGCATATTGAGCAAGTTCCGGCCAGTGGTCCATCCTCAAGACCCAGTAACTCAGTGGATGCTCAGTTGGAAAGGTCTTCAAGTCTGCTCTCGCCCCTAGATATTCCTGCACCATATAATGCAGACAATGGTTGCTTGAACCTATCAGCCCTGGGCACTGAGAACTAAAGAATTGTTTAAAGGCATCTGTCAGCCAGCCACCTTCTCCGCCGATCTTCCTCTGACCGAAGGAAGCCTCAGAAACATGTTGTCCAGCACCAGGAAATGGTAACCTCCCAGGGTCTGGAAGGGCATTGCACAAACTTTTCTTCAAGGTATCCTGAAGATGTTTCATCCTCTGCTCCCTCTGCAAAGGCAGGATGAGCTCTGCAATTTTACCCTTGTAACGTGGATCAAGAAGGGTTGCCAGCCAGTAATGATCCCTCTCCTTGATACCACAAACCCTCGGGTCTTTTTGCAGGCTTTGCAGAATCAGGGAGGCCATGCAGCATAAGTTTGAGGAGTAAAACCAAATAAAGCTGCGCTTGTGAAAGGACATAAACCAAGGTGATAAAAATAAGTGTAGAAGGTGTCCGTAGAATATACAAAAATTGAAGTGAAATACAACTTATACACTCCTGATCATATATATATATAAATACAAGTGACGGTGGTCAAACTAAAATCCAATTGTGAACAGAAAAAATGTCCTTAATCAAATCCTCCAAAGAAGTGAATCAGCATGCATCACACAAGTCCAACAGTGAACGAGACCTCCACCACGAATAGTTGTGCCCTTACCGGATAAACCTCCTAAACTAATTCCTGTAAAAAAGACAAGTGTTAACCTAAAATCAAACTGGTGGCAGTGAACATAAATATATATATATACTAGTCCTCACATATTCAACATAAAGTGAAGTTAAAAACATATAAGATGCCTGTGGAAGATGTGAATAAAAATAGTGGAACCAAATACAGGAAAGTGTTCGCGTCGAAATAAACCAAAATGAGGAGTTTGAATACGACGTACCGGAGGGACTAAGACGTTTCGGACGTTTTTCTGGGCTCCCAAACACCATAGTTCCTCTCCCTAGTAATGACCGACCGTTGGGAAGAACTAGGTGCAATGTTCCCATTTTAACGTCTCGAGTAGGACGGAAAC
>BLSH010438269.1:1703268-1714505 GCA_018402905.1 Glandirana rugosa | reverse complement strand
AGGATTAATCCCAAAGTGCAATATAACCAGACGTTCCTCATGATACTGGCCACACTTCAATGAGTGGCGGTGTGGTTTGAATGGATTTCCTGGATTAGATGCACACTTTGGGATGTCTGATTGAAACTAATTGCCCTGTGTATTGGTGTGTCATATTCTGATCCCTAACTTCAGCAAATATCAGTTTGACTGTGCATTGATGTGAAGGGTCCTGTGGAGTGTTTCTGACGTTATATGCTTCTTTAGGCTTATGATTCATCCCAGAGTGCCGCACACCCAGATGTACTTTATGATGCCGGCCACACTTCAATGAGTGGCGGTATCGCTTGTAAAGATTTCCTGGGCTAAACGCACGGTTTGGGATTCCTGACTGAAGCAAATTGCAAATTGTATTACGTTGAGCGGTTACCACCCCGGGGTGTTTATTTTAAATCACATTGTCAGTTGTGTGTCCTGAAATGTTACCGTGTCCCTACCATTTGTCTAATAAATTACATTGATCATACATGTTGCAGGGTTATCCCGTCTCTTCCTTTGGAAGTGTTTGGACCCTCTTTCTGTTGGGGAACCTCTCCCTTACCTTTTGTCATTGTGGCCAACAGGGTCCCAACGGTGAACCCCACCCGCAATAGGGTGTGTCAACAGCTCTATGATTTGATCTTAACTTGCTCAAAGAGTTTTGAGATCCGTGTCCTCACTCCCCCCTCCCTGTTCCCCTGTCATTTATTGCAATCTATATACAAAGGATGGAGAAATGGCAAAGGTGTTAAACTTATTTTTCTCCTCACAAAGGAAACGGGGGGGGGGGGGCTCAGTAATTCAGAACTACAATGTTGGTCCTCACGACATGTCACAGGAAGCACCCTCATGGCTAACTGAGGATAACATTTGGAATAGGCTTGAAAAACTTAACACTAATAAGTCACCTGGACCAGATGGCTTCCCGAGGGTTCTTAAGGAACTCAGCCAAGTTATTGCCAGACCATTGTACCTAATCTTTAAGAGCAGTTTTCTGACTGGTATGATACCAGCTGATTGGAGGAAAGCCAACCTAGCACCAATATAAAAAAGGACCAAGGACCAAGATATATCCCTGGGAACTACAGACCAGTTAGCTTATATACAAGATTATTGTAATGAAAACAGTATCATTAGCAGTAATCAAAATGGTTTCATGAAGAATCATTCTTGCCAAACCAATCTATTAACCTTCTAGAAAGTAGGAAGTGAGCTGCCATCAAGATAAAGGAAGGCCTGTAGACGTGGTGTATCTAGATTTTGCAAAAGCATTTGATACAGTTCCCCACAAAAGTTTAGTGTACAAACTAAGGTCTCTCAACATGGACCAAAGGGTGAGTACCTGGATTGAAAACTGGTTACAGGGGCGAGTCCAGAGGGTGGTGATAAATGGGGAGTACTCGGAATGGTCTGGTTTAGAAAGTGGGGTTCCCCAAGGTTCTGTCCTGGGACCAATCCTATTCAATTTATTCATAAACGATCTGGAGGATGGGATAAACAGCTCAATCTCAATATTTGCAGATTATACCAAGCTAAGCAGGGGAATCATTTCTCCACAGGATGGGGAAACCTTGCAACAAGATCTGAACAAATTAATGGGGTGGGCAGACAAGTGGCAAAAGAGGTTTAAAATAGAAAAATGTAAAATAATGCATTTGGGTACCAAGGAAATGCACGCAAACTACTCACTAGGGGGAGAGCCACTGGGGGAATCTAGGATGGAAAATGACCTAGGGGTCCTAGTAGAGAACAGGCTCAGCAGTGTCATGCAATGCCAAGCTGCTGTAAGGAAAGCTAACAAAGTGTTGGCATGCATCAAGAAAGGGATCAACTGCAGGGATAAATCAATAATTCTCCCACTATACAAGTCTCTGGTGAGGCCGCACCTGGAGTATGCCGTCCAGTTTTGGTCACCTCAGGAATCCATTTACACTGCTGCTGGTAAACGGACGTTTAGAGGCATTTGGGCATTTTGTTCAGCTGCCCCTGAACTTTCCTCCATGTATGTTATCTTATCAGTACATCTACACAGGGTCGTTTAAGGTCTTTTCCAGGCAGTTGAGTTTAAAGGCTTTTTTTGGAACGCAAAAAAATGGTTTCAGACGCCAGTTCAGAGGCATTTGAAACATCAAACAGTTTATAAATGCTGCTAAACGTGCCTAAATGCAGTAACTGACATTTAGGACCATTTAATTTACAGCCGTTGCCATTTAAAAAAAAAAAAAAATTTTTTTAAATGCTTCTAGATGCGAATGCAGCAAAACGCCACTAAACGCGGCATGCAAAAAGTGGCAAGCGGCCGTTTTAGACGCCGGCTTCTAGCTGTCAAAAAAATCATTCAAAGGAGGTTGAAATAGCGTCCCGCGTAAATGGAGCCTAATACTGCCTGAATGGACTTTATATACTATACAGTGAATGAGCTGTATATATAGTCTACACTGAATGCAGCATAATATATATATATATATATATATACACACATACTATATACTGTACATATATACATTCTTACACTGCCTGAATGGACTCAATATACTATGCATTGAATGAGCTGTATATATAGTCTACACTAAATGCAGCATATTATATATATATACTATATACTGTGCATATATATTCTTACACTGCCTAAACTGACTCTATATACTATACACTGAATGAGCTGTATATATAGTCTACACTAGATGCCGCGTAATATATATATATATATATATATATATATATATATATACTGTACATATATATTCTTACACTGCCTAAACTGACTCTATATACTATACACTGAATGAGCTGTATATATAGTCTACACTAGATGCAGCTTAATATATATATATATATATATATATATATATACGCTATATACTGTACATATATATTCTTACACTGCCTGAACTCACTCTGTATACCATACACTGAATGAGTAGTTGATTTCTTCACACCAAGCTGCTTGCCTATTGCAGATTCAGTCTTCCCAGCCTGGTGCAGGTCTACAATTGTGTTTCCGGTGTCCTTTGACAGCTCTCTGGTCTTGGCCATAGTGGAGTTTGGAGTCAGACTGTTTGAGGTTGTGGACAGGTGTCTTTTATACCGACAACGAGTTCAAACAGGTGCCATTAATACAGTTAACAAGGGGAGGACAGAGGAGCCTCTTAAAGAAGAAGTTACAGGTCCATGAGAGCCAGAAATCTTGCTTATTTGTAGGTGACCAAATACTTATTTTCCACCATAATTTGCAAATAAATTCTTTAAAAATCAGACAATGTGATTTTCTGGATTTTTTTTCTCATTCTGTCTCTCATAGTTGAAGTGTACCTATGATGAAAATTACAGGCCTTTCTCATCTTTTTGAGTGGGAGAACAATTGGTGGCTGACGAAATACCTTTTTGTCCCACTGTATACATACTATATACTGTGCATATATATTCTTACACTGCCTGAACTGACTCTATATACTATAAACTGAATGAGCTGTGTATATAGTCTACACTAAATGCAGCGTATTATATATGTACTATATACTGTACATATACACTCTTACACTGCCTGCACTGATTGTATATAGGCTACACTAGATCTATATACTACACTACCTGCACTGACTGTATATACTCTGCCCAAGATCTATATACTACACTGCTAAACTAGATCAACGTTCCAGTCTCCAGTCACCACATGTACACACTGCACACAACCGCTGTTCAAGTTGCCTTATATAGTGTGGGGCGTGGACGGAGACCTCTGAGCCATGATTGTCCAAAGGCACCCTGCCTTTTAGCCAATCATGGCTCTCACAGTAGAGTGCGCTGTGATTGGCCAAAGCATGCAGGTCATGTGCATACTTTGGCCAATCAGCGGGCGGCATTTCCCACGATCTAGCAATGCATTATGGGGCGCTCGAATTTGGCGCGAATGCCCCATAATGTTCTAAATCCGGCGAACAGCCGAACACCCAAACCTACTAGTCATGTGTGATTTTGATCCAATCAGAATTTCCTTCCACATTCAAATACATGATCAACAGTGATTAGGTTAATCATGTCTGATTTTCTGAATTATGTGTAAATTTTGAAACTGTAAATGGGAGAAGGGTTTTTTTTTGCCCATCAAATAGGATACCTGTCAGCAGAGACCAGGACTAAATGATTTTATGATATCAATTAGGCCTGGGTAAGACATTTTATTGCACGTGATATACTCCTAATGTGTTTAATTACCCTGCATACCATATGTGGCAGAAATGAAAGATTTTTCACAGTTTTACTATGGGTAAATTCCAATTCCCTCAGAGGAAAGTGATAACTTTCTAAATGTTTATTGTTATCAGGCATGGGGATGATAAGCAGACCCTGGAAAACTGCCATATTCTGTCCAGACCTCCTGTTAAGGCATCAGTTAGATATGTACACCTTTACCAAATCTCTGTTTATTAGTTATATGTAAGTAATGCTATAGCAGAATGGTTAATAGCTATTCCTGATTTGAGATAGCAGGTCCTTTGAAATTCTAGACCCTTTTAGAAATATGACATACGTTTAAAGGCTATGGAGATGCTCTCCTGAGAGTATGGAACGAAATCCACCGCTGTTACATGACTCTATTCTATAAAAATGACATGGCTGAGTTAGTAATTTTGAACAACATGGCTGCCTGGTCCTCACACACAGGCTTTTGGGGTGCCCAGTCTGCATTATCATCACACATAGCATAACTTAAAAATAAAATAAAAATTATTGGCTACCTTTTAAGTGCTTTTTTTTTCCAAACAAATGTTATTGAAAATATATTTTTGTTTAACTTTTTTTTTTTGTTAAACATTGCAAGAGCACAACAGTCATTTGTTTGATATGCTATAAAGAAATATCATAGGAGATATTACATGAATAACAAAAAAAGAATCATTAATCCTGTTGTCAAATAGACATAGTAATTGTAGTGGTCTATTGTATACAAGTATTTATCGGGTGTAACCCAGTGGTATAGCAGGAGCAATATTTGAAGGGTCCAGTAAAAAAAAAAAAAAAAAGGAGTAGAGAAAGGCTTTAACCACTTCAGCCCCGGAAGGATTTCCAGCTTTAGGACCGGAGCCCTTTTTGCGATTCGGCGCTGCGTCGCTTTAACTGACAATTGCGCGGTCGTGCGACGTTGTACCCAAACGAAAGAGCTTTCTTTTGGTGGTATTTGATCACCGCTGCGTCATTTCTGATCGCCGCTATAAACAAAAGAAGAGCAACAATTTTGCAAAAAAACCCAAATTTCTTACTTTTTCCTGAAATACAAATCCAAAAAAAAAATATAAAAAAACATTTTTTTTCACCGTTTTTTCCGATTTATATTCTTCCTCACATTTGCGATAAAAAAAATCGCAATCGGCGTTTATTGATTGGTTTGCGCAAAAGTGGTCGCGTTTACGGATGATGAGAATTCATTTTTGGGGTTTTTAATTTTTTTTTTATTTCTTACTAATAATGGCGGAGATTTTTTGCGGTACTGCGATATTTCAGCGGACATGTCGGACCATTTTGACACTTTTTTGGGACCATTGGCATTTATACAGCGATCAGTGCTATAAAAATGCACTGATTACTGTGTAAATGCCATTGGCAGTGAAGGGGTTAACCTGCAGGGGCGCTCTAAGGGTTAACTGTGTTCCCTGGGCGTGTTCTTACTGTATGGGGGCTTGCCTAGCTGGGGAAGGGAAGTGGTCACAGCCTTCACGTAAAGGAAGGCTGTGATCACAGCCCTTCCCCCTCACACAGAGCGGAGGTCCGTGTTTACATACACGGACCTCCGCTCACTCGCTCCGGGGGGGGCCATCGCGGGTAGCCGGCGGCAATAGAAGCAGCCGCACCCGCTCCCTGGCCCCCCCTGGACACAGTGAGCACGCGGGCACGCCTCCGGCGGCGCGCGCGCGCTCACTAAACTCGTTCCCGCAGCCGCCGTCGTATGACGGCGATTTGCGGGAACGAGCCACTTTGCCGCCGTCAGATGCCGATCGGCGGTCGGCAAGTGGTTAAGGAAAAGAGTGTAGCTGTCTGGAAGAAGGAGGGTGTAGAGAGAAAACAAAGTGTGTGTTAAAAAGGGATTTTTAAGACTATCGCCAATGAGGCCCTCCTAGTAAGGGGGTATGTAGAGCAACATAGTGGGTATATCCAGGGAATGAAGAGAAGAGAAAAAAAAGAGGGGGTTAGATGGGGGGGGGGCTATAGCACGAGGCCACTCTGGTGGGGACCCCCCATCTTTTTCAGAAGAATATAAGCCTCTTGTCGTTCAGAAGTCATATTCTCATATCAAGTATTGAATAATTCGAGCAGAGACCTTGTCTAATTTCGGTTCAAGGGGTAAGACCTATCAATTCTTTATATACAGAGAAAAATTATAAATGTAACACTTTTGTATTTGCGCCTATTTATCATGGGCTGAATGGAAAGATCTATGACTTTTTCTTTGTACACAAAATGCCTATTTATCTCAAATATTGGTCTGTCTAAATCTGTGTTAGTCAGCACTTCTCCTTTGCCACCATAATCCATCTACCTCACAGTTGTGCCATATCAAGATGCTGATTAGACAGCATGATTATTGCACAGGTGTGCCTTAGGCTGGCCACAATGAAAGGCCACTCTAAAATGTGCAGTTTTACTGTATTGGGGGGGTCCGGGGGTCCACAAAACAGTCAGTATCTGGTGTGACCACCATTTGCTTCACTCAGTGCAGCACATCTCCTTCGCATAGAGTTGATCAGGTTGTTGATTGTGGTTGTGGATGAATGGTACAACAATGGGCCTTAGGATGTTGTCACTGTATCTCTGTGCATTCAAAATGCCATGAATAAAATGCACCGGTGTTCATTGTCCATAGCATATGTCCGCCCATACTATAACCCCACCACCACCATGGGCCACTCGATCCACAATGTTGACATCAGCAAACCGCACACCCACACAACACCATACACGCTGTCTGCCATCTGCCCTGTATAGTGAAAACTGGGATTCAATTGAAGAGAACACCTCCCCAAAGTCCCAGACGCCATCAAATGTGAGTATTTGCCCACTCAAGTCGGTTACGATGACGGACTGCAGTCAGGTTGAGACCCCGTTGGACATGAGGAGCATGCAGATGAGCTTCCCTGAGACGGTTTCTGACAGTTTGTGCAAAAATTCTTTGGTTATGCAAACTGATCGTTTCAGCAGCTGTCCGGGTGACTGGTCTCAGACGATCTTGGATTTGAAGATGCTGAATGTGGAGGTCCTGGGCTGGTGTGGTTACATGTGGTCTGTGGTTGTGAGGCCGGTTGGATGTACTGCCAAATTCTCTGAAACACCTTTGGGGACGGCTTATGGTAAAGCAATGAACATTCAATTCAAGGACAACAGCTCTTGTGGACATTCCTGCAGTCAGCATGCCATTTGCATGCTCCCTCAAAACTTGTGATATCTGTGGCATTGTACTGTGTAATAAAACTGCACATTTTAGAGTTGCCTTTTATTGTGGCCAGCCTAAGGCACACCTGTGCAATTATCATGCTGTCTAATCAGCATCTTGATATGCCCCACCTGTGAGGTGGATGGATTATCTCAGCAAAGGAGACATGCTAACTAGAGTTGAGCGAACACCTGGATGTTCGGGTTCGGCCAAACTTCGGGAAAAATCCGGGTACCGAACTTGACCCGAACTTTATCCCGAACCCCAAACCCCATTGAAGTCAATAGGAACCCAAACTTTTCGGCACAAAAATTACTGTAAAAAAGTCCTGGAAAGTGCTAGAGGGCTGCAAAAGGAAGTAAAATGATTTTAGAACAATAATCTGTCCCTTACAGCAACAGCAGGAACCTGACCCTATAGGAGTAGGTGATGATTTTAGAACAATAATCTGTCCCATACAGCAACAGCAGGAACCTGACCCTATAGAACTAGAAGATGATTTTAGAACAATAATCTGTCCCTCTAAGCAGTAGACTCTACCTAGTCCAGTCAGATCATTCTGTAATGCAGGATGAGATGTTATTAGATCTGCAATCTGTCCCTAAAAGCAGTAGTAGTAGTAATCTCTACCTAGTCCACAATCAGATCGTTCTGTAATGCAGGATGAGATGTTATTATATCTGCAATCTGTCCCTCACAGCGCCGGCAGCATCCTCTCCCTACACTAGCCAGAGAGCATGTGACATGTAGCACTAAGTGACTCCAGCTTATAAAGAGGCTGGGTCACATGATGCACTGGCCAATCACAGCCATGCTATTAGTAGGCATGGCTGTGATGGCTTCTAAGGGGAAACCAGTGAAACGCTTGTTGATTGGCTGCCCTGCAGCTATTCAACATGTGTGAACAAATACCCGAACCCAGAACCTGAACTTTTTTTCAAATGTCCGGGTTCGGGTCCGGGTCACGGACACCCCAAAGTTCGGTACGGACCCCAACTTTACAATTCGGGTTCGCTCAACTCTAATGCTAACTAACACAGATTTAGACAGATTTGTGACCAATATTTAAGAGAAAAAGGCCTTTTGTGTACATAGAAAAAGCTGTAGATCTTTGCATTCAGCTCATAATAAATACGGGCAAACACAAACGTGTTGTGTTTAGAATGTTGCTCAGTGTTTTAAGTGCTTTTTACTTGCTTTAAAATCCTCACATGCTCTCCCTGCTTTGTAATGTTTGTTGTAGAGCTGTGGAGTAATGATTAACATAATTAACCCTGTTTGTGCTGTGTTTACAGTCCTTTATTATCAGCTGTAAACTAGATTTGAACACTGTCAGGGTAATTCATGAAGGATGTTGTGTAGAATTCCATTGGCGCACAGCACTGAAAGTGTCAGCTCTTGTGCACAATTTATGTACCTGTCACAGACAGGTACATGAATTTGTCTGTATTTGCACTGGATACTCCATCAGTGCACTCCCACCCTCCCTGGCCATTGCGCCCATTACACTGACAGGCACTTGGCCAAAGAGTTTTATACTATGGGTGGACAGAGACTGGTGGGGAACTGAGAGACTTGTTCCCCAACAGGTCTGCTTCACTTTTGATTGCCTTTACTAGTCTCTTAGTTCCCCATTAAACTCCAACCACTCAGCGGTGAGTAATTTCTCAAATATGGGCGTGGCTCATATTCGGGTAATGACATCAGCTGTATCCCCCATTTACATTTAGCTTTCAGTCAGGGTATCTCCTGGTTGACAACTAAATGAGGCAGGAAATGAAGCCTTGTTCAGGAAGCTGTCACTTATATGACAGGCCTGGCCTATTCTGAGTACTGAAACTGGTGCAAAGGTTTAAAGTGCTAGGTGTAAAGGTGTGGCGTAATCATATAGTGAACCATAATTGATCCCTTTACATATACAGATAAAAATGTATATGATAATCACAAATCAAAAGGCAATAAAGGATTATCACATGTAGTAATGTCCTTCATCTGGTATGTGTCAAATAGAGTCTCTACATGTGATAATCCTTTATTGCCTTTTGATTTGTGATTATCATATACATTTTTATCTGTATATGTAAAGGGATCAATTATGGTTCACTATATGATTGCGCCACACCTTTGTACTTAGCACTTTATCCGTTATAAGTGATAACCTACACTTATCCCAAAGGAGCAGCAACATTTCATTACAATTTGCACTCTATTCTAGCGCCAACACTTCTCTTTGTTTTTCACTATGGTGCAAAGGTTTGCCTGAATGAGGCTTGGGTACATCTTAAGTGAAGTACCACCAGAAACCTGTTGTTATGGCTATCTTTAATTCCCCTGGGTCTGTCCTAAAAGGGTTAAACATTTTAAAACTGTCCTCTTGCATTGTATGTTATTGAGGTATAGGTTAACATGTATGTAACCCTAAATATTTTTTTTTCCATGTGTGTGCAATTTTAAAAAAAAACAAAGTTTCTATCATTTTCATGTATTTTGCCCCTCTGAAGTACATGGTCGATCTTGCCAGTCACTTTTTTTTCCTTGTTCTAAACTGACCACACAAAGCACAAAAGCTAATCTGTGTTTGCGTGGGCAGGTTTTATCCTTTGGTTGGCCATTCAGAGGTACGGGACACTGTGCAGAAACACAGCATGTCTGTATTGGGTAGTTTGTTCAGCCACCACACCCCCTGACCAATCACAGCCTACCTTTGGCACACACCCACTCCCAATCAAAACCTACCTCCTGAACATGCCCCCTGCTCAAATGCAGCATGCATCTTGCCTCCGGACTATGGAATACAGGCACATTGTGATATACCTTAGGTAAATAGACTGAGCACTTTGCAAGTTTGGTTACTCCACAGCTTAGTAAACGAGGGGAAGCTCTGCTGACTTTCACTATCCAATCATGTGCAAGTAAATGTCAAAATATACCACGCTCATTCAGCAGCTACCAAACCCATAGAGATAAGGAATTCTCTCATGTGTGTATTATTCTCTCTGGTGTTCACAACAAATCCAGAGATGGTAATGCTGCATTAGTAAATCATGGCGCTTACAAACTTTAATGTCCTTGACACCAAAAATATATATAAACATGTATGCAAGGTGTGACCATATCGCAAAAAAGTCCTATAAGTGGAGGGGCTTCTTGGTGATAATTGAAATACGAAAACTCCTTCTACAGGAAAAGGATCACGTTCCCAAGGTGATTTACATCCACTTGCTTCCCCACTTACCGGACTTCATTGACCGCCAAGGGCCACACAAGCAAATAAGGATTTATTTCTTCTCATAAAGCTTCATACGCATATATATGAAATGGACTTCTCAACTCCAAATAAACTCCGCTAGGAACCCCAAAGGTACCCCCCTTACCAGATCTTGAAGTGGTAAAGCGTAACTGAAAGTAAAGGAGTGTGTTGAAGAGTTCTCCAAAAGCGCTTCTTTTGATGTATGGCTCCAAAACCACGGAGTGGGAAGGGAAGAAAAATAAAACTTCCAATAGTGAAGCCAGTATTTATTTTTAAAAATATAAAATTTAAAACTAGATCAAAACAAAAACAAAGCAAAAACCAAAACAGAAACAAAATAGCAACCCCCTCGGCGGGAGATCGCTTGCTAAAACAAATCTCAATAGATATACAGGGGACGCCTGGCTGCGATCCACCTGTGTAGCTCAAAAACGGAAGTGATGTGCTACTCCCTTGCCACCCTACGCGGCGTTTCATTGAGAAGGGTGAGGCACCAAAACCTCGGTATGTAGTTTTCTTCGCGAAAACCTCTTGAGAAGTTGT
>BLSH010438269.1:1669683-1686620 GCA_018402905.1 Glandirana rugosa | reverse complement strand
CTGTCCTCAGAGCAACAGCACAGACAGCAGTAGTAAAGTAATCTATCTCAGGATGCAGGATCAGGTCTTAAAATGGCTAAAATCTGTCCCTCACGCCGTCAGCTACCTTTCCCTATACTAACCCAAGGAGCATGTGACTGCAGCACTGTGACTCCAGCTTATAAAGAGGCTGGGTCACATGATGCACCGGCCAATCACAGCCATGCCATTAGTAGGCATGGCTGTGATGGCTTCTAAGGGCAAACCAGTGAAACGCTTGTTGATTGGCTGCCCTGCAGCTTCTCAACACGTGGAGTAAAATAGCAGAACCCCGGACCGAACCCGAACGATTTTTGAAATGTCCGGGTCCGGGTCCGTGCCACGGACACCCTAAAGTTCGGTACGGACCCGAACGTTACAGTCCGGGTTCGCTCAACACTACTCACAATCCCAAACGGTAAGTGTTTATCTTGGTAGCTTTCAGAGAAGACTCTGTCCGTCAAGGGCAATGATAGGTCTA
Source organism: Glandirana rugosa (assembly GCA_018402905.1). Lineage (NCBI taxonomy): Eukaryota > Metazoa > Chordata > Amphibia > Anura > Ranidae > Glandirana > Glandirana rugosa. The sequence continues at coordinate 1,686,121 of BLSH010438269.1, read as the reverse complement.
TCTCATTAATTCAGCATGCTCAGATGGGGCAAGTTGTCTGGTCACACTGCTCAGCAGCCACTGGACAGATTTGAATGGGATCAAGTGCCATATGCACTGGGTCCCTTGAAAGATTCAACACAACTTTTAAACTTCTGCTGATACTTCTTTTTATTTCAGCATTATAATTTTGTTACTGAAAGTTTTTAATGATACTGATGATGTTTCTTCTTTAACCACTTCACCCCCTTTTTTCCCGCAAATAGAGCTTTCTTTTGGGCGTATTTGATCACCTCTGCGTCATTTCTGATCACTGCTATAAACAAAAAAAGAGCGACAATCTTGCAAAAAAACAATATTTCTTACTTTTTGCTAACATACAAATCCAAAAAAATATATTAAAAAAAAATGTATTCATCGGTTTTGGGCGATTTATAGTCTTCCTCATATTTTTGGTAAAACAAAAAATCGCAATCAGCATTTATTGATTGGTTTGCGCAAAAGGTGCCGCATTAATAAACCATGAGAATTAATTTCTGGCTTTTTTACAATTTTTTTTTTACTGGTAATAGCGGTGATCTGCGATTTTTATCAGAACTGCGATATTGGGGCGGACATGACGGACATTTTTGACACTTTTTTTGGGACTAATGACATTTATAGAGCGAGCGGAAATTTAAATGTCCACTGATTACTGTATAAATGCCATTGGCAGTAAAGGGGTCAACCTGGGGGGGGGCGCTCTAGGGATTAACTGTGTTCCCTTGGCGTGTTCTAACTGTGAGGGGGCTGGGCTGTCAGGAGCATGAGAGATCTAATTGATCCCAGTGACAGGGATCAGTAGAACCACCGTGCTTACATCGGCGGTTCCTTGTTTTTTAGCTGTGGCCAACAATCGCAGCTTGCCGGCGGATATCGGGTCCGCCCGAGCTGCGGGCACACTCCTGCAGAGTGCAGCGGGCACGCCCACTAGCAGCGCATGCATGAGCCGCCGTTAATAGACGGCGATTCGCGCAATAGCGCCACTCTGCAGCAGTATATCTACGCGTGCCAGTTGGGAACCAGTTAAATATAATTTTGGGCATCCAGATAAGGATATTGAGAGTTTCTGGAAAAGCTAACCCTTTTAGGAAATACAAGAGTTTCAAGTTTACCTGTGTACCTATTCCTGCATTTGATCTCATTATTACATTCTTATCAAGGGGGGCACAAAAAATAAAAAATCAGAATGCTCATGTTAAAATTATTATTATTTTTTTTAATTTGACCAAAAATAATGAATTTATGAAAGTGGTGCAGTCAGCAAACTCCCTCTTTTTATAAATAAATAAAAAATAGTGATTACTTAGCATTTTAAAGGTAGTTAAGTCTTACTTGTAGAGAGTACGACTTTGGTTACACTTCAATACAATGAAAATAAACCAATGTTAAGCTATTCGAATGCTTCTTGTAAGGTGGACATTTTGTGGAAAGGAGCATTAATTGCTGCAATAGCTTTAGGTGTTGCATTATGCTCCAGGGAATTATGCACCATACTGTTTCTGAATGACACAGCCATTTCTGACTCCATTAATATGGAAGATTTCAGCCAAATGCTTTTAAACGATAGCTTCTCCTTATTTGTAATTTCAGACTCTATTGATTTCCTTCTGTTCCCTTCATTATGATTTCAATTGATTACCTTGGCAACTGCAATAGCAGTGATTGCACTTGACACTGTCTGATACTCTTGAGATGGCATTTGAATAGAAATGGTATGATTTTGGGAAAAATGCCTGCAAGAACCTGACATTAGTGTTGGGTGACCACCTGTTCATTTTGTATAAGCATTTGCATGTTTTTCTGTATTGTTTATTTCGATCATCTTTCTTTTTTTCCCCCAAACTTATTCCTATTTAAAATTAAGATAACAACAAAGTATCTATTAAGAGGCACATATCAATGCTTAAGATGAGTATCTACAGAGAACAGAACAACAAATAAAATCAAGTAAAGAAACAATATTATAAAAATTAGAACAAACAATGAAAAAGGCTCTAAGCTCTTGGAGTAAATAGTACAATATATCTCAATAAATTCCTGGTGTATACTAATACACACACTGCTTTAATTAATGAACACTAGAAAATGGGTGTCCGTTTGTAAACAGATACATTTAGGCTCAATGGTTTTTGTGCTATGAGTGATTTTACATAATATACAATATTGCCAATTAGACAATGCTTTACCTGGGAACACCTTATTTTGTCAAACGTACCATTTCACTAAATTGACCATGAGAGAAGGCAGAGCATAAGCTCATTTTAAAGCAGTATTAAACCCAAAAGCAAAGATTTATTGCATTGGAGTTCACCAATTCTTAGATGTGATGGCAGCATTCGTTTTCTTTTTTAGGTTTTCTTTTTTCTATTTTCATCTGGTGATCAAGTCAGCAAGTCTGTTGTTTTTTATAGCACAGACTCTCAAGCAGAATGTGTCAGTTTACATGGATGAGACAAACCACTTAACACTGGCAGGGGTGATTACAATGATCAGCTTTTATTTATTCATGCAAAACCTTTATCCCAAAAGGAAATACAACTGCTTGCTGTAACTGATTATAACGCGTAAGCTGAAGTTTGGCTTCAATTTGTTAATGGTTCTAATTTCAATAGTTTTTATTGAGTTTAGGCAAACAGAAATTACATGAGCACAAAAAGTAAGACAGGTAACTTTGGCTGTTATAAAAACATACAAGTAAGTATACAAACATTTTTTCAAAATAGGCATGAATACAGTTGTGCTCATAGGTTTACATACCCTGGCAGAATTTATGATTTCTTGATAATTTTTCAGACAATATGAATGATAAAAAAACGTTTCTTTCACTCATGGTTAGTGTTTGGCTGAAGCCATTTATTATCAATCAGCTGTGTTTACCCTTTTTAAATCATAATGACAACAGAAACTACCTAAATGACCCTGATCAAAAGTTTACATACCCTGATGATTGTGGCCTGATAACATGTACACAAGTTGATACAAAGGGGTTTGAATGGCTATTAAAAGGTTCCCATCATCACCTGTGATCTGTTTGCTTGTAATTAGTGTGTGTATAAAAGATCAATGAGTTTCTGGACTCCGGACAGACCCTTGCATCTTTCATCCAGTGCTGCACTGACGTTTCTGGATTCTGAGTCATGGGGAAAGCAAAAGAATTGCCAAAGGATCTGCAGGAAAAGGTAGTTGAACTGTATAAAACAGGAAAGGGATATAAAAAAAGACAACCAAGGAATTGAGAATGTCAATCAGCAGTGTTCAGACTCTAATCAAGAACTGGAAAATGAGGGGTTCTGTTGAAACCAAACCACGGTCAGGTAGACCAACTAATATTTCAACCACAACTGATGGGAAAATTGTTCGGGATGCAAAGAAAACCCCACAAATAACTTCATGTGAAATACAGGACTCTATGAAAACATGTGGTGTGGCTGTTTCAAGATGCACAATAAGGAGGCACTTGAAGAAAGATGGGGTGTATGGTCAAGTCGCCAGAATAAAGCCATTACTATGCAAATGCCAGAAAGTATCCCACATACAATACCCCAAACAGCACAGAGACAAGCCTCAAACCTTCTGGCACAAAGTCATTTGGAGTGATGAGACCAAAATTGAGCTGTTTGGCCACAATCATAAACGCTACATTTGGAGAGGAGTCAACAAGGCCTATGATGAAAGGTACACCCTTCCTACTGTGAAACACAGAGGTGGAGCGCTGATGTTTTGGGGATGTGTGAGCTACAAAGGCACAGGAAATTTAGTCAAAATTGATGGCAAGATGAATGCAGTATGTTATCAAAAAATACTGGAGGAACATTCATCAGCCAGGAAGGTGCGCATAGGATGTAATTGTACATTCCAACATGATAATGATCCAAAACACAAGGCCAAGTGGACCTGTCATTGGCTACAGCAGAATAAAGTGAAGGTTTTTGAGTGGCCATCTCAGTCTCCTAACCTCAATATCACTGAGCCACTCTGGGGAGATTTCAAACATGCAGTTCATGCAAGACAGCCCAAGAATTTCCAGGAACTGGAGGCTTTTTGCCAAGAGGAATGGGCAGCTTTACCATCTGAGAAAATAAAGAGCCTCATACACAAATATCACAAAAGACTTCAAGCTGTCATTTATGTTAAAGGTGGCAATACGCGGTATTAAGAATTGGGGTATGTAAACGTTTGATCAGGGTCACTTGGGTAGTTTCTGTTGTCATTCTGATTTAAAAAGAGTAAACACAGTTGATTGATAATAAATGACTTCAGCCAAACACTAACCATGAGTGAAAGACATGTTTTTTTTATCATTCATATTCTCTGGAAAATGGCCAAGAAATCACAAATTCTACCAGGGTATGTAAACTTATGAGCACAACTGTATCAGAACAATCACATCACTCAAAGAAAAGAACATAATTATTGCTTGGTGCACTTATAGAGTATTACATGAGCACTAGTGCAGTCATGGATTTTTATATAAATTGTTTTGGAACCATTCAAGCCATGGGGTCCACATTTTGTTGGTTGTAACTAGTCTACCTTCCGAGGTTGCGAAAATGCATTTATAAGAACCATGTGTATAAACGGAAGAGATTACCTCATCTAGTAATATTGGGTCCGCAGTTTTCCAATGTCTTCTGATGGTGAGTCTTGCTGCTAAAAGGATGTGAGTGGTCACACATCAAAGTTGGGAAGGAAGGTATTCAATTCCTATGCTTAATAGGGTAAGTTTTGGTGATGGAGCTATTGTAGTTTTGGTAACTTTACAAATGAGTGCAAAGACTTCTGCCAAGAATTTCAGAATTTTGTTACACCCCCAGAAAATGTGCAAAAGGTTGCCTGTCTCCCCACAGTTCCCCCAACAGACATGTGCTACGAAAGTGGCATAGGTGTGGATTTGGGTTGGGGTGATGTACCATCTGAGGTTTATTTTGAATATCAATTCCCAAAGATTGGAGGCCCGTGTTAGTGCTGATGTTAATGGTTTTAAATCTACTAATACATTTAACAACTCCCACCCCCCCCCCCACAGACTGACAATGCTGCTACCTGCTGTTACTAATACAGGAGGTGTTGCAGGCCAGATTACCAAGTGAAAACAGATGGAAAAAAAGCCAAAGAAAAGAAAACTGATGCAGTGACCACATCTAATGATTGGTTGGCTGCAATATATTTCATTTTTGGTTTTGGGTTTGATACAGCTTTAGGCTATTTTTAAAACAATACTATAAATCACATATAACACACATTTTTACTAAGTTGCATTTAGTTGTTTATAAGGGTGATAGCGTGAAAATATTTATTTATAAGTCATTATCAGCTATTTGGGAAGAAAGAGGAGGTACATAGAGCTTTTCCAGGTTGGGGAACAACAATCTAAGGGCCCTTTTACATGGGTGTTCCAATCAGGTCCACCTGTCAGTTTTTCAGGTTGACCTGATCAGAAGGTCCATGCATTCCTATGGATCAGTAGGTGTAAATGGATTTATGTCTGTTTACACCCCCCTATCTCTGGGTAAGATCAGGCCCACTAAAAATTAAAGGAAGTGGGATGTAAACAGACTCAGTTTACTCCTGGCTGCCCATAGAGCAGAGTGGGTTTATTCAGAGCGGACAAAAACCATTTACCCTCCCTGCCCTGCTCTGATCAGCAGAGGATAAGCTCACAGATCCCCTGCTGATTGGAATGGAAGCCGTCCATGTGAAAGGGCCCTTAGTGGCAGCAAACTGAGAGTGATCGACACTGGGGACAGTTAACTCCACAGTTTACCCTTTCACACACACACACACTAGCTGCCATCAAGTGTTTTTTTAACAGAAACATGCACTGTTCACAGTATCTAACAAGTCTACTTTCTAAGAAATGTCTGTAATACACACTGTGATACCAGACAAGAGTATAACCGTGATTAAAATATAGTGATGTTCTTCAAAGAGCAAAAATTATTTTAGCTCTTATTTAGGGTGTCAGAGATAAGGCTTAACAATTTAAAATATCACTTTTTAAACAAAAATAAAAAACAGTGCAAGAAAAATATTTACAGAAAAATATATTACAAAATAGACATTATCAACAGCAAAATAAATGGAAAGAAAAATGGAAAGTACATCATAGGGGTTTTCTGGTCTTTAATTTTGGCAGATTCTAGTTCAATGTAACATAGGTCTGATCTGGTGTATCAGAGTAATTGGCCCTCAGAATGACTATTGGGCATATGTGCACAATTACAATAGAGGAGACGTGATCCAGGGCTGCAGATGCAACCATCATTCAGGACCCTGAGGAAGGCATTTACCACAATGACAAAATCAATAAAGGATCAAAGGATCCAAGGAAGGACTGAGGGGCTGAGGGGTGTGTAAGTGTTTCATGGTTCTCAGTAGACCATCTTTCAGATACAGCTTTCCTAAATGTATCAATATTTCCCTAAAATCACATGCTACAATCTAATAACCAATATTTATGGCCAGCATAAAATTACTTAAAATTACTACTTGAACAAGACTATACATGGTTTACCTTTGATACATGTTTTTCTAGGAAGAAGAAGAATGTGCTCCATTAGCCTCCTGCAATTTTCAAGACAGGGGTGCACTGTATGTTTATGACCAGTATTTTATGATACATTTGGATACATTCTTGTTATTAATGCAGCACTACAATGTCAGTAATTATGAATTATGTGTGGATTAACAGAGCCAGTTAACAAACCCCAAACTGGAATGTGGATTTCCAGGGTCCCAAAAATGAAAAGGTGAACTAACTCACTACACCCGCCCCACACCCCCCGTCCCCGCTGCACTTATCTCCTTCCTAGATTATATCCTGCTGCCCATGCAGACAGTGTAGCAGTCCCGGGCATCTGAAAAATGTAGTACACAGCCAATAGCTGCGAGTTCTAATCTGTGTATTCTGATAGAGGAGAATACAATAGAACAGTGGGACAATGCTTGTATGGATGGGGTGATTTGTCATTTTTTATCGTTCACCCACTGGTTGAAAAAAAACAAAACTTAACATGTATACCCTGTTTTAAACACCCTCTGAGTGATGTTCATTTAACCTATTCTGGCTTTGGCTGCTGACTAAAAAATCTGATAATTTGGTCATAGAATTGAGAATTTCAGAACAATGGGGACTGTGTTTTCTAAGGCAGGCCATGCATTTTTTTTTTTGTTCAACCATTCAAAGTGGATAGGAGAATCACTCCCACTCTGCTATATTGTTCTCATGGCAGGGAGACTTCTCTGCTGTCAGAACACAATGATCAGTGTTGCTGGCTACAGTCAGTGGCACTGATAGTTTGGAAATAGAAGTCGATCAATAGATCAATTCTGTACAACCAGGGTGCCCATGCATGGATTGAAATTCAGCCAGTCCCTGATGAACTGGAGGAATTTTGATCCAGGTATGACTGCCTTTATTTAATTTTGGGATTACTCAGATACACCCAATATTATCATCACAATATTCTTTCTCCTGATGTACGAAGTTGTGATTCAGCTGTTTGCACCAGGACCAACATACCTCTAAGGTTTGGGATTTAGCCTAAAGGGTTATTACTTATTGGAAAGGGACAGAGCACAGCACATGCAGAAGTCCTGCATTTTTATGTCAGGTGGTATTTAATATTTGCTTGTCTCAATTATGGCAGCCAGAGGACCATGGGGACTGGGTTCCAAACAGCATACAACAGTATGGTAATACAACAGTATATCATTGTGGAGGAAGGGTAGTGCAGAATGCCAGAGACAACAGAACATACAATGCAGTCATAAAACAACAGCCACATAGTTCAAAGCTATGTAAAACAAGTGGTCAGTGAATGTGTAGCGCTGAATGCAGCAGGTGGTATGAAAAGCTGCAGGAAAATGCACTGCAGACAGTGTGTGTGTGTGTATGTGTTGGTGTGTACCACCTATAAGGGAATATATATCATGCTTTTTCCATTAAGGGACCAAAAAAATTATGATACAATAAAATAGCTTTATGCAAAAAAAAAAAATGTTCACACTCTATGTATTAATACATTCATACATCTGCATTTGTATATACAGTATCTATAGAGATTAGTTATATTGCTATATGCTAATTAGGACACATCAATTGATTCTCAAAAAATAAAATTTGCCAGGGATAATAAGATAGAAGGGTGGGACCTGCTGCTGCTGTCAATCAAGTACTGTAAAAGAGGAGTTTCAACCAGGCTCGAAAAATATTAAAAAATTCAACAGCTACAAAAACTTTAGCTGCTGACTTTTAATAAATAGACACTCACCTGTCCAGGGATCCATTGTCAACCATTCCCAGCCACTTCTTCAGTGGTCTTCAGGTTCCTGGTTTCAGTATATTAATTGTGGTGGAAAGCTGGCTGTGACTCCTTGAGGCTTTACAGCTGGCTTCCCACTGCACATTTGCAAGCTGCACTGCACCCTATGAATGGTCCCACAGCCTCCTGAGACCTGTGACGTGTCCCAGAAGGTTGTGGCCAGGGATAAGAGCCAAGCTTTCGCTCAAATCACCTAGGTGACCTGAGCGGGAATGGGAGTGGCTACCTGACAGAACTAGGTAACCCCAAAAAAAACTCCAAACAAGGTAGATGAGGGGGGAGAAGGAAGAGTGGGATGTCCCCTTTTGGCTGAAGTTCTGCTTTAAGTGTGCTCAAGTATTACTGAAGCAGATAAAAGGATAAAACAGTCTCATTTTGAGATTCAGTCAGAATTTACCATCATCAGGAATTTGGGGCTTTATTCAATTTTGCAGTACAAAACTCTAGAATGGGTGAGGTCTGAGGAGGTGTTTTCCTGCTACATTATTTCCTAGAGGTAGAATCCCCCAGTGGCGAAAAGGACAGTTGCAATGTATCTTATCTTTCTTTATTACAAACAAGGGTAATGACTGGAAATCTCCCTGTGAGCAGTTTGTCCCGACTGTTAATCATCCTGCATCCTGCCCTCCCCAAACAGGATATTGCATTTAACCTGTTGGTAAATAAGAGAACCTGAGCCTTCCCTAAGAGGAAAAGTGGGTTTGATAATAAAGTTGGCAGTGCCTACACTCAGGACAGGGACTCTGTGAACAGAGGGGATTCCCTAATCAAAGTAATTGGAAGCAAATGGCTATTGCAAACAGCATATAACTTTAACTATAAGTACAGTATATAGTGTTGGCACTTATAAGAAAGGTACCCCCTGCTTGATAGGCCTTGGGGTCTCCACCTATAAATGCTAGCTCAATATTTTCCTAAAGTGCTTCACAGTGTTACGTGGTACTCCTTATGCTGGTATATATGCATACACCTTAATACTTTAAAACGCAATGCTATAAACCAATAAAATCAATGCTTAAATCAATCAAACATTACTTCTTAAATCAATCAATAAAATCAATAATACGGTAAATATTCAAAGAAGACAATGCCACTCTTAGTAGTCCATTACTTCCATTCTACTGACATCCTATATCCTCCTTGTTATGTACACATTAGATTGGAAGCAGTAGTATTATAAAAGTTAATTCTCCAGATATTATAACTGCTATGGAGGCTATATTCGGCAATTGTTAATCATGTATTCAATGGGTTAAAGCAGGAACCAGTCCTAGGATAAATACTCTTTCTCCAAATGCTATGTTCCTTGCTATAGCCCCTATGGATTCCCCACTTACCAGAACTGTATTCTTTATGCGCCTTTGTACCCTCTGGGGGTGAATAGACTTTCCTTCAGATCTCTCTGTTGTCCTCCTATTCAGCCTGGGTATTAGGTATCGTCACCTGCTATATAGGGTTACGATGTGAAGGCACCACCAACGCCCAATTTTCTGCACATGTTACTTCTATCCAAAGTCTCTTTTAGCTGTATAAAGCAGGTTTCTGTTTCTGTGATGTCACTCCTCTTCCTGGCTGAATTTCTAAGTTCTCTGACTTTCTATTTCCTTCCTTTTCCAGTCCTGATACTACATGTCCCATCACCAAGTACAGTATATAGCTGCACACCAGTGTGGAAATAAAACAAACTTTCTATGAGAAAAGATTAACAAAAATAGTACATACATGCAATGTACAAACAAGCATCACCAGCAAAGGACCCAACAAGAGTCCTTGTGGAATTTAGCACATATACAGGGGTATATATACTAACAAATAGAGATACCTCCAGATGAATGTTGCAGTAATTTCCAGTTGCAGGGGCACCTGAGGATGCTGAGGATGCTGATGCAGGATGATCCACTTTTGTGTCAGAGACCTGAAGACAAGATCAGTATTGATGGGTACATCCTCCAACTGTTGTCCAATCAGCCTGAAAGGCTTTGGAACTCATGGTCAGTCTATCTACTCTGCACTTTAATCCCTCCCTATAAGTTTCTAATCTGACATGCAACGGAACCTCTAACTACCAGAAGTAGCTGTCAGATGCCTAACCTACCTCTAGCCTATGCTGATTATCTATCCCTAACCTAAAACTTGCTATAGAATCCCAGACCAAAAGGGACGGGGTTAACTAAAATAACATGATCTGTATAAAAACTCTATTGCAATAAACAAGAGGCTATGGGGACGCTACAGTTAATTAGCCAGAACACAGGAACAATTACCTAAGAGTTTTTGCTTCTGGTCTTGATAAAATATAGTATTGCAGTAATTCAGATCCTGTATGTGAACACGTGGTGTCATCTCCTCTCTTTCTTTTCACTTCCTCTTTTTGGGGTTTTTAAGCCATCCCCCCAGAGACAGCAAGTGCTAATACATAATTATACATAAGCAGATCCCTACATTGGGCAATTAGAAAATTGCTGTTTTTACCCAAAATAGAGATATACAAATTATGGGTTTATTCTACTGTTCCCATGTGGAATAATTATGTAGGCTGATGTAACTATTTCCTACATCTAGGTGTTAAATTGGAAGCCTATTCCAGTATGCACAATTTCCTGCATTTATAAAAACATATACTGTATTTCGTAACACTCCCTTCAAATTGTGATATAAATGTTAGTCTTATTATCAATATCATTTTTCCATGGTCACCATCTGTATTCCACTGCTGATAGAATGTAATACACTGTATGCTGTATATTTTGCCTCGTAAACTGAATCTTACAGTAACTTTACAAAGTCTAATTAAATTAGTTCCTTTAGGCCACATTTACCCCTGTGTTTTGGCCCAACAGCATGTAGCTGCAAGAAACCCAGCAAGGGGTCCCTGTGATTAGCTGCAGGAGGCAGGCATATTATGATTATTATCATTATTATACAGGATTTATATAGCGCCAACAGTTTAGACAGAACTTTACAATGTAAAGGGGACAGTACAATTATAATAAAGTTCAATACAAAGGAATAGGAGGGCTCTGCTCATGAAGCTTACGCTCTAAAGGCAGGGGTAATAGCTGCGGGGATGATCTGATGGAGGTGACTCGGGTACAGTTCTTAGGTGGAGGTGGGGTAAGCTTCCCTGAATAAGTGAGTTTTCAAGGACAGGGTAGGACCTGACCGGGCATACTGGGACAGGGAGTTCCAGAGGATGGGAGAGGCTCTGGAGAACTCCTGGAGGCAAGAATAGCAGGAGGTAACAAGGGAGCTAGAAAGCAGGAGGTTTTCGGAGGAGCAGAGAGGACGATTTGGGAGATATCTGCAGACAAGGTAGGTGATGTAGCTGGTGACGATGTTGTGGATGGACTTGTATGTTGTCGTTAGTATTTTGAATTTTACACAATGGGGTAGGGGAAGCCAGTGAAGAGATTGGCAGAGAGGAGCAACAGTCATGGATCAGCATTCATAATAGACTGAAGTAATTGTGAGAGGACAGGCCAGTGAGGAGGGATTTGCAATAGTCAAGGCAGGAAATATCCAATGAGTGAATAAGTGGTGTCATTAGTCAGGAAAGGGTGAATTCTGGAAATGTTGTGCAGGTTATGGTGGCAAGATTTTACCAGAGATTGGACGTGGGGGCTGAAGGAGACGTCACCGTGTAGGTTTACACCCAGCACCCTGGCGTGTGTGGAGGGACCAATGGTTGGGCCATTGATCTCGATGGTTAAGTGGCGGGGAGGGGATCAGGGAGGAGGAAATATTACCAGCTCAGTTTTAGAAGGATTGAGTTTGAGGAAGTGGTGTGACATCCATACTGATATGTCCCTCAGTAAGTTTTTCATACGTGAGGAGATTGAGGGGACGGGTTGAGGAGTCGAGAGATATATCTGGGTGCTGTCAGCATAGAGTTGGCATTGGAAGCCATGGGAGGTTATCAACTGGCCCAGTGAAGAGGAAGGGAGAGAGAATAGGAATGACCCAAGGAAGGAACCTTTGGGTACAGCAACAGAAAGAGGAAGAGGAACGGAGGAGATGGTGTTGTATGTGACACTGAAAGTGTGCTGAGATAGGGAGGAGGGTAACCAGAAAAGTGCAGAGTTATGGTGGCCAAGGTAGTAGAGTTTGTTTAGGAGAAGTGGATGGTCAACTGTGTTGAAGGCAGCAGAAAGGTCCAAGAGTATGAGTATGGAGTACTGGCTGTTGGTTTTATCAGTTAGTAGGTAATTGGTAAGTTTTAGTAGGGTAGTTTCAGTGTAATGTAATGGGTGGAAGCCGGACTGTAGGGGATCGAGAAGGTTGTTGTCAGTGAGGTAGGAGATCATACGGCTGTGGACAAGGCATTCAAGAAGCTTGAAGGCAATCAGGAGCAGGGAGATTGGTCTTAAGTTATTTGAACAGGTGGGGTCCAATAAGGATGTTTTAAGTATGGGGGTAAACAGTGCATGTTTAAGCAGGGAAGGAAAGGTGCCAGAGGAGAGGGAGAGGTTGACGATGTGGGTTAGAGCGTTTGGGATAGAGCAGGAAGGTGTTCACAGTAATTGTGAGGGAACAGGGCCCAGGGGACAGGTTGTAAGGTGGGCTGTGGAATGGAGTTTGGCAACTTCCTCAGTGGTAACAGGTTTGAAGGAGGAAAGTATTGAGTGTGGTTTTGGACCTGGTGAGTTGGTTGGGGGAGGAAGCTGGATACTGGATATTTCATCACAGATTGTGTCAATTTTGTTTTTGAAATCATTGGCTAATCCCTTTGGCAGTAAGCAAGTTGGTGGGTGGAGGCAGTGGGGAGTGAAGTAAGGAATTAAGAGTAGAAAAGAGTAGACAAGGTTTGGATGAGAGGGTTTTGATGAGACTGGTGCAGTAGGCTTGTTTAGCTGTGTGGAGACAGGAGTTGTATTTGAGAAGAGCAGATTTGTAGAGGGTAAAGTCTTGCAGGGATTTAGTTTTACACCATGCTTGCTCAACAGCACGGCTGTATGTCTTGAGACTTCTGGTGTTATCTGTTTCCCAGGGTTGTAGCTGGCAAGGCCTGGTTCTGCATGTAGAGAGAGCCGCAAGTGTGTTCAAGGAGGATGAAAGTATGTTGTTGCAGACAGGAGTGGCCAGGTCTGGGCAGGACAGGGGTGTGATTTTATCATAAAGACAGTCAGTAGCAGAATAAAGAAGGGAAGGGTTGAGGTGATAAAGGTTCCTGTGGGTAACGGTTTGCAGGTTGATGGCATAGGAGGTAGGAGACAGGGAGAGTGTGAAACAGATATGTTGTGGTTGGAGAGAGGAAAGTGGGTGTTAGAGAGGTTGCAGAGAGTGCAGATGTGGGAGAATACAAGGTTGAGAGTGTTGCCATTGAAGTGAGTGGTTTGTGTCCATTGTGTTAGATTAAAAGAGGAGGTTAAGAATAATAGTAGAGATGTGGCTGAGGTGTTGAAAGCAATGGGAGGCTGCCAGATCCCACAACTAATTGCAGGCACTCAAATGTAATTGGTATGCGGCGATTACCTGCGAGTGATTGACCCTGGTTGCAGGCCGGAAGTAGATGCTGGTCCTGAATGATGCCTGAACAAAGATGGTACTAGTGAGAATACAGGAACCACGCTATGGTCTCTGTGAAAAGTAATACATACAAGCAAGTATTAAATTATCACATTACTGCATGCACTGAACATGAACAAAGTGATGTTAGGGATGTTCCTTAGCTGCAGCTTCTAACACTTATTTGTTTATATAGCACCAACAACTTGCATAGTGTTTTACACATATATATTAGACATCAGTCCCTTCCCTCCTTATAATCTAAGATCCTTAAATAATATTTACATTTACTATGGCCAATTTACCTACAAGTAGAGTTGAGCGAACTTCTGGAAGTCCGGGTTCTGCTGGTTCGGCCGAACTTCGGGACAAAGTCCGGGTCCGGGTCCGGACAGAACCCGAACTTTGTCCCGGACCCCGAACCCCATTGAAATCAATGGGGACCTGAACTTTTAGGCACAAAAATGGCTGCAAAAAAGTCCTGGAAAGTCCTAGAGGTCTGCAAAAGGAAGGAAATGGGGGTAAGGGTGGGACAAGTGCCCTACAAAGAAATGGGGACAGGGAAATAACTAAATGCATTTAAAAAAAAATAAAAACATAAAAAAATCAAAAATGGAGGTGGATGTGGACCATCTTCAAACTGTGTATGAAAAGTATTAATTAAAGGTAGAAGCCATATAACTGTTCTAAAATCATCTTCAAACTGTGTCAAAAAAGTATAAATAAGCCGGGAGAGCCCATATCACTGTTCTGCAAACATCTGGAAAGTGTGTGTAACACTTTAATTAAAACCGGGACTAACCCATATCACTGTTCTGCAAACATCTGGAAACTGTGTGTAACACTTTAACTAAAACCGTTAGAAACCATATAACTGTTCTGCAAACATCTGGAAACTGTGTGTAACACTTTAACTAAAACCGGGACTAACCCATACTACTGTTCTGCAAACATCTGGAAACTGTGTGTAACACTTTAACTAAAACCGGGAGAAGCCATACTACTGTTCTGCAAACATCTGGAAACTGTGTGTAACACTTTAACTAAAACCGGGACAAACTGAACTACTGTTCTGCAAACCTCTGGAAACTGTGTGTGTCACTTTAACTTAAACCGGGACAAACTGAACTACTGTTCTGCAAACATCTGGAAACTGTGTGTGTCACTTTAACTAAAACCAGGACAAACTGAACTACTGTTCTGCAAACATCTGGAAACTGTGTGTGTCACTTTAACTAAAACCAGGACAAACTGAACCACTGTTCTGCAAACATCTGGAAACTGTGTGTGTCACTTTAACTAAAACCGGGACAAACTGTTCTGCAAACATCTGGAAACTGTGTGTAACACTTTAACAAAAACTAGGCAAACCCATATCACTGTTCTGCAAACATCTGGAAACTGTGTGTGTCACTTTAACTAAAACCGGGACAAACTGTTCTGCAAACATCTGGAAACTGTGTGTAACACTTTAACAAAAACTAGGCAAACCCATATCACTGTTCTGCAAACATCTGGAAACTGTGTGTGACACTTTAAATAAAACCGGGACAAACTGTTCTGCAAACATCTGGAAACTATGTGTGAAACTACAGCATAGAGAAGAACAGGGATATGGTTTCGCTCTGCTATTCTAGAATCTTCTAAAAACTCTATGTGAAACTATAGCAGAGTGAAACCATATCCCTGTTCTTCTCTATGCTGTAGTTTCACACACAGATTCCAGATGTTTGCAAAATATTTTGTCCCGTTTTAGTTAAAGTGACACACACAGTTTCCAGATGTTTGCAGAACAGTGATATGGGTTCGCCCGGTTTTTGTTAAAGTGTTACACACAGTTTCCAGAGGTTTGCAGAACAGTTTGTCCTGGTTTTAGTTAAAGTGACACACACAGTTTCCAGATGTTTGCAGAACAGTGATATGGGTTCGCCCGGTTTTTGTTAAAGTGACACTCACAGTTTCCAGATGTTTGCAGAACAGTAGTTCAGTTTGTCCCGGTTTTAGTTAAAGTGTTACACACAGTTTCCAGATGTTTGCAGAACAGTTTGTCCCGGTTTTAGTTAAAGTGTCACACACAGTTTCCAGATGTTTGCAGAACAGTGATATGGGTTCGCCCGGTTTTTGTTAAAGTGACACTCACAGTTTCCAGATGTTTGCAGAACAGTAGTTCAGTTTGTCCCGGTTTTAGTTAAAGTGTTACACACAGTTTCCAGATGTTTGCAGAACAGTTTGTCCTGGTTTTAGTTAAAGTGACACACACAGTTTCCAGATGTTTGCAGAACAGTGGTTCAGTTTGTCCCGGTTTTAGTTAAAGTGTTACACACAGTTTCCAGATGTTTGCAGAACAGTCTGTCCCGGTTTTAGTTAAAGTGACACACAAAGTTTCCAGATGTTTGCAGAACAGTAGTTCAGTTTGTCCCGGTTTTAGTTAAAGTGTTACACACAGTTTCTAGATGTTTGCAGAACAGTTTGTCCCGGTTTTAGTTAAAGTACAGTGAAATTGATTTTGGCCCTGTCTGACAAGACGTTTGTAGACCTTTGACACACATTGTGAAATTGATTTTGGCCCTGTTTGACTTGGTGACAAG
>BLSH010438269.1:1657216-1669673 GCA_018402905.1 Glandirana rugosa | reverse complement strand
GTTTCCAGATGTTTGCAGAACAGTCTGTCCCGGTTTTAGTTAAAGTGACACACAAAGTTTCCAGATGTTTGCAGAACAGTAGTTCAGTTTGTCCCGGTTTTAGTTAAAGTGTTACACACAGTTTCTAGATGTTTGCAGAACAGTTTGTCCCGGTTTTAGTTAAAGTGACACACACAGTTTCCAGATGTTTGCAGAACAGTGGTTCAGTTTGTCCCGGTTTTAGTTAAAGTGTTACACACAGTTTCCAGATGTTTGCAGAACAGTGATATGGGTTCTCCCGGCTTATTTATACTTTTTTGACACAGTTTGAAGATGATTTTAGAACAGTTATGTGGCTTCTACCGTTAATTAATACTTTTCAGACACAGTTTGAAGATGGTCCACATCCACCTCCATTTTTGATTTTTTTTATGTTTTTATTTTTTTTAAAATGCTTTTAGTTATTTCCCTGTCCCTATTTCTTTTTTTAGGGCACTTGTCCCACCCTTACCTTCATTTTCCTTCCTTTTGCAGACCTCTAGGACTTTCCTGGACTTTTTTACAGCAATTTTCAGAACTTTTGTTAAAATTACCAGAACCCCGGACCCAAACCCGGACTTTTTTTTAAAAGTCCGGGTTCAGGTCCGGGTCCCGGACACCCCAAAGTTTGGTACGGACCCGAACTTTACAGTCCGGGTTTGCTCAACACTACCTACAAGCATGTCTTTGGAGTGTGGGAGTAAAACTTGCACAAGGACAGGGAGAACATGCAAACCACATACAGGTAGTGTCACAGTTGGGTTTCAAACCCTAGTGCTGCCAGGCAAAAGTGTTAATCATTAAGTCGCTGTGCTTCTCCATAAGGAGTTTTTTAGAATGTTCTTACATTGGACTGAAGGGCATGCTTTACATAGAAATTATCACTTTTTGGCTCCTGCCATTTAATTAACCAGGTATGAGAAGCAGCATAACATTTATTTTGTCACAATCCTTTAAATCTAGCATATAAATTATATTAGGAATCCTTACCCTTCTCTGCACTACAGAAACATAGCTTTTTCAGCCTCATAAAAGTGTGATAGAGAAGCAGACATAAACTGATGTGTATAAGCATAAATGGAATCATTTTATAATTTAACAGATGTATGGCTTCAGATAAAAACAAAGGATGGCTGATCCACGGTTCCAATTTTTTCTTCAAAGATGTAATAACTGGGTTATAATTCAAGTAATATGTTTCAGACATAAAGAGTTTGAAATAGGGAATCCTAGATATGTAAACATTTTTGAGCAACAGCTACAATTTCACAAGCCATAGGAATTCAGATTTCCTAATTCTGAATTTCACTTCCCTGATTTATTTTGTTCCAATAAGACATACATTTTCTTTGAAAAAATATTTATCATAGACCTGTTTTCAGCCCAGTTCATCCAAGAGTAACCAGTTGGGAAAATACAGTTACTGTATATACATTGCAAGGTTATTAGATATCCCAACAAGTCCTACTGCTATGAGATCCTACTTGAGGTCAGGAGCAAACAATAAAGGACAAATAAACACAACACAAGGACTTTGCGGGTAGTGTCAGACAAAATGGCAAAGTCTGTACAGAAAAAATCATATAGCCTCTATTGTCCATTATGGGATCGATCCAGAACCACACATGACCCAGTGAGAGTTGTGCTATGATGGTGGCAGCACTATAATAAAACCCAACGTCCAATCTTTCTCTAAAATCCAAATAAGTGCTTTATGCAATGGGAAATAAAAATCTCTGAGGCTGGATGCCCCCGGTAGTCTCTCACTCTCTCACCTGTGGAACTCTGTCTCCCCGGACCTCTCCAAAAAGACTGGGGACTGAGGAGAGGCCCAGGGGAGATGGAGATCGGTGGGGAGAGAGAGACTACTGGGGGCCCCCCGAGATTTGCAGATACCACAGAAAGCACCTTGATAGTGATTATAGTGTGTAGTATTATCATCCTTTTTGTGGACTTATTATATTTTATTGAATAAAGCACTTTTTTTAGAGCAAGTTTGGACATTGATTTTTTTATAGTGCTGCCACCATCACAGAACAACTCTCACTGGGTCATGTGTGACTCTGGATGTATCCCATAATGAATGATTGAGGCTATATGTTTTTTTTCTGTACAGACTTTGCCGTTATTCCTGACATTATCTGCAAAGTCTTTGGACTGTGTTCCTGTGTCCTTAATTAAAAAAAAAAAAAATCCTTGCAGAGTTTTCTTGCTGATGTTGTTATGAAAATAACGCCCATATTTCAGGTATTTCCTCCTTCCTACTTTACTATTTGTTAAGCAGAGCCAGATCATCCACAAGGCAAACTAGGCAGAAGCCTAGGACCCGATGGATATTCAGGGTGCCCAGCTACAATTTTTATTTGCCTTCATAAAACCAGGGAAATAGTACAATTAGTCAAAATTGTGCATCTACCTGTGACTTCACAAGAGAGGATGTACTTGTAGGCAGTTGGTGTCTGATGAATCAGGCCATACCAGTACAGATAAGGCAAATGGGATAGATTTTCTGTGCCTATTGCAATCATCAAACATAGAGATAGGGAAGCAAAACAGCTACTTTGACTAGGATTCCATTCTCCCTTAAGCTGTCCCTAGTGGTAAGCTGGAGACCCTGCATGCTATAATCAAATGACCAACCCCTGTGCGGTAACAAAAAAAAAAACTGCTGGTAAGAGCAGTGCACCAATCACATAGATAGGAGCTTTCTCAGAACAATGCAATAACCCAATTGCAGGAACAAGAGATTTCTCAAGAAAAAGCAGTGACCCAGTGCAGAAGTTACCCAGGGCAAATTCCAGCTAGTCAGCACAAACATCCTGATCTAACTGTTTTAACAGTTTAGGTTATAAACACATTTTTTTGCATGCGTTTGCAAATACACATGGAGCCAAAGTGCCAAATTAAGGCACCTTTAGTAAGCATAGTCCTGGCCTCTATACTATGTGAGATCCTAAGCTCAGACATATGTAACTGGGTACTAGAGCCCATTAGTCCTGCCCTCTTGGCTGCCAGGAGCTTGCCCTAACACTCTGGAATAAGTGTAGTAGTATTTATAACTACACATTTCATATGACAACACTGAAGAAATGACACTTTGCTACAATATAAAGTAGTAAGTGTACAGCTTATATAACAGTGTAAATTTGCTATCCCCTCAAAACAACTCAGCACACAGCCATTAATGTCTAAACCGCTGGCAACCAAACCCCTAAGTGAAATTGTCCAAATTGGGCCCAATTAGCCATTTTCTTTCCATGGTGTCATGTGACTCGTTACTGTTTCAAGGTCTCAGATGTGAATGGAGAGCAGAAGTGTTAAATTTGATGTTATCGCTCTCTTTCATACTGGTCACTGGAAGTTCAACATGGCACCTCATAACGAAAAACTCTCTGAGGATCTGAATAAAAGAATTGTTAACCTACATAAAGATGGCCTAGGCTATAAAAGAAGACCCTGAAACTGAGCTTCAGCATGGTAGCCAAGACCATACAGTGGTCTAACAGGACAGGTTCCACTCAGAACAGGCCTCGCCATGGTCGACCTCGACCAAAGAAGTTGAGTGCACATGCTCAGTGTCATATCCAGAGGTTGTCTTTGGGAAATAGATATATGAGTGCTGCCAGCATTGTTGCAGAGGTTGAATCAGGGGGGTCAGCCTGTCAGTGCTCAGACTACACTGCATAAAATTGGTCTGCATGGCTGTCATCCCAGAAGGAAGCCTCTTCTAAAGATGATGAAAGAAATCATAAAAACAAGTACACCCGTTCAGACCGTAGAGACCAGGTATGGGTATGGCCTAATACAAGCCAAGTATATCAATAGCTGATAAATCACCCAGTAGCAGACACCAAGGCACTTAGATCATGGAACCAACATAAAGTAAAATATAACCTTTATTCAAATTGATAAGTAAAAACATACACAACCACTGTAGCAAAAAGTACTAAAATATGACAACATTGTCAAAAAACAGCTCGGGCGCACCCCAATATCATTCATCCCCCATAACACACATGCACCTATGAGATAACCCTTGAGGTTCAACCAAATGCCCTTATGCTGGCAGTGGATGCCTAAGAAGTGGGATAGGGGCAGGGTGAGTGATCCCTGGGTGAACAGGGTGTAGGGACGTGTGACAGCTGGTGGGTTTGCTGACAGAGGAGTTAACAGGGAGAAGGAACCACAACAGGCACCAATAATCCACCCGGCAATCAAATGAATGCCTGGGTGGTCTGGTTATGTATAGTGTATGAATGCACAGTCATAAAACAATTTGCACAGATTCCATCATGGTCAAATGGTATATCAACGGAGTAGGAGCTCCTCTAAGCAAGGTTCATCAATGATGGTCAAATAGCTAGTAGACATCCAAACAAGGGTGTTAGATCAAAGGAACCTAATCATCTCAGTCACTAAGTTCAGAGCTACACAGTGTCTGGCTCACTGTCAGATAGCACGTCAGACATGTAAGTAGATAGATGCTGGATCAATGACGTTCCTGAATCTGCAGGTCAGTGGCGGACCACTGTGTATTGGGACCATATGCACATCTTGTATATTAACACCACACAGACAGTCAGCACGGCGGCCATAGATGAGGATAAAGTCTGGATCGGTGGTGATACCAGGTCTGCCAGTCAGTTCCTACACACAATGAGTGTGGACCTTGTCAACCACCAAGCATCAGAGAACAGGACAGACCCACGTGGGATGCTAAGACCGTCCTCCATGTTTGGATCCACCCATATAATTCCCCGTCTGTATAGTGATGTCCGTGCGGTTCCACGCTGTCTCCCAAACAATCAGCTGAGCATCCACAGGGTGGGGGGGCGGGTCGGGGCACATCACTAGAGCCATGAGGTGACGTCCAGCTGACGCATTTCGTCCGTTCAATCACGGACTTCCTCAGAGCTAGAGGAGGGGCTGGGCAGGGTCTCCTTAAATAGTCCACATTTAAGTTGTACTAATGCTGATTACCACCGGAGGGCATGCACACCGCCGATTCTAAAGTGCACCATAAACAAACATTTCCTCAAACACACACAAAAATCAACCAGTTCCTGTAGTTGGTGACTCACAATGTTCAATGACAGATACATTAAATTGATTGATCATGGGATGGTAAGATAAAGTGCAACACCTCACCTTGCAATTGGACAGTTTAAAGATTACACAATGAAAAAATTAAAAAATTAAAAAATTTAAAAAAATTAAAGATGCCTAAGCATAGTAATTGAATAGGAATGGATATTAATAGGATTAATTATCAAAAATCAATAATCAAAATACAGTATAATTCTCTTGGTCAATTTGAAGTCGCATATGGCCGTGAACAATATAAAGCCACATTGGGTAGTGCAAGACCCCAAAAGTCCCTCCTCATCTCAAAATTCACCGAAGGGAGTGTCCAACCAAGGGACCAGTATAGATGTAAACACATTCCAAAGCTGGACTTCAGATCAACAAGAAAGCGGAGGTGACCAAGGAAGGTGCTATATAGAAAGGGAAGGCAAGAACAGACGTACAACAAAGGGAAACCACAAAGAGAACCACTGACCTAAAATATGGGGGTCAAGATAAAGTACCTAAGGTTCCAGGAAAACCGATAAACTGCATTTGGTGTTAAGTCCGTTAGGCACCATAGAATCCAGGAGATAGATCCCCATTTTCTCCTTCTGGAGTAATACAGTGTTGAAATTCCCCCTCCTACTGGGTAGTCTGAGGGCATAAATGCCCTTCACTCTCATGAGGGTGGGATTCCCCTGGTGATATTGATGGAAGTGTATACCAATAGGTCTCTCATCTCCGTCTTTGTAATTTCTAATGCTGCTGACATGTTCGGTTATATGGATTTTTAGTGGTCTCTTTGTTTTTCCTATATATAACTTATTGCAGGGGCATGTAATCATATGAATAACTTTGGGGGTGACACAGTTAATAAACTGTTTAATTTTATACCTCCTAGATCCCTGAGCGTTCGAGAAACTGTCCGTTTTTTCCACTATTTGGCAGATACTACATCCCCCACATTTGAGCATACCCTGAGGTCTCGCTTGAGTGAGCGAGTTCATAGTACTGGTCCTTTGGTACTCCGAATGAACCAGACTATACTTCAGATTTCTGGCCCTTCTAGCCACCAAGAATGGGCGAGGTCCCACAATCTCACTCAGAAGGGGGGCTTTGGTTAAAAGATGCCTGTGTTTGGCCATAATTTGTCGTACCTGTCCCCATTGGGCCCCAAATTTGGTTATCATTCTAACATGGGGGGGGCCAGGAGGGGTTTACCCCCTCTGTGTTTTTACTGTTAGGAGATCCTTTCTCTCAGATTTACTCGCTTTAAATTTGACTCTCCGCAAACTCTTATGTGAATACCCCCGTTTGTACATCTCGTCCGCCTCCCTCTTAGATTGTGACAATGATGAACAGTTCCTGCGAATACGCAGGAACTGTCCCACTGGGTTCCCCCTAAGGGGAGGGGGGTGATGACTGGTCGCCTGAAGCAGCGTGTTTGCTGCTGTATCCTTCCGAAATTTCTCGGTTTCCAGTTTCCCGTCATTAGCCCTGAATCTAATGTCCAGGAATGGAAGTGTACGTTGGTCAAAGGAAAAGGTAAGCCTGATGTTGCGATTATTGTTATTGAGCTCTTCAAGGAACTTGGTCAACAAATCAGCGGTGCCCCCCAGAGCATGAGTACATCATCAATGTATTGTACCCAGAATAAACAGTGGGCACGATACAGTGAGGACTCGTATACCACCTCCTCCTCCCACAGACCCAGGTGGAGGCAAGCATACGCTGGTGCCCAGGGGGCACCCATAGCTGTGCCTCTTACCTGATGATAGTATCCACATAGGAACTGAAAGAAATTGTGGGTCAACAAAAATTCAAGTAGTTCCAACACAAACTCATTGTGTGCTCCCAAATTGGGAAATTTTTTAGCCAAAAAATGGGCTACAGCTCGGAGACCCCACTGGTGGGGAATCGAAGTATAAAGAGACTCAACATCGATTCCCACCAATAGGGTACCCGGCCGCAGAGACACCCCATCGACCTTGGCCTTCACATCCCTCATATCCTGTACAAAGGAAGGTAGGTCAACTACTAGTTCTTTGATTAGCCCGTCTATGAATTTGCCTGTTCTTTCCAAAGGTCCCTTAATAGCAGACACTATTGGCCTTCCCGGTGGGTTTGTAAGACCTTTGTGTATTTTTGGGAAAATGTAAAACGTGGGGGTATTAAAACACCCCACCTTTAAATATTTAAATTCCTTCTGGGAGATCAAATTCTCCTCAAAGGCCAGATCAAGAATTTGGTTCAGCATTTCCACCACCACCGGAAAGAGGGTGTTGGGGAGTTTCCTGTATGTTTGGGGGTCATCCAGTAGACTTTTCACCTCCCTTTCATAAAGGTCTGATGGCATTAACACAATATTGCCCCCCTTGTTGCTCCCACGGATGACCAAATTCGGGGATGTCTCTAATTCTAAAGATTATCACATCCTCTCCATCTCCAGTTTATTTTATGAAGGTCCTCAGTTACCATTTGCAAAAACAGACCAATCCATTTATGTTTTCTAAGAGGGGGCATTTTTGTGGATCGAATCCTAATACCTGAAGGCCTAGAAAGTTGCACCGAAACGGTCAACATCTCCGCACAACTAGATTGGTTTTCATCTAGGAGGCCTATTGAGGCCTCCAAGGCCTCCCTTTCCTCCTCCTCTATATACATTGTGGAGGGTTGACTGGAACCATGTTGTTTGTTCATATGTAGATAGCTCAGCACCACCTTCCTAAGGAATAAATTGAGATCTTTGAAGACCTCAAATTCATTCATATTTGCTGAGGGGGAGAAAGATAAACCCTTTGTTAGTAGGCTAATATATTGTTCATTTAGGGGAAAATTAGATAAATGAATCACATTCAAGTCATGCCTATCCATTGCTTCACCTCCAAAATCAGGATTATGGGTCCTAATTACTTCCTGCGATTCCGAGTTCGAGTCTGCCTGCGTGTTTTTTCGGGTTCTAGACCTCTTTCCTTTTCTACTTCTTTTTTCTTTTTCAGGGTGCGTGAGGTCTCTGTTTTTAATGGGCCTGGATCTCTGGAAGCTGGATTGTCTTGGTCTAAAAAAGTGACTGACTTGTCTGGTTGATCTAGATCTCTATCTGTTGAAGACCGTGCACTTAAGGGGGATTTTTTGGATCTAGCTCTACCCCTCCTGGACCTGCTACGCCCCCGAGTAGTTAAATCAAATATCTCATCCATTTCCCAGTCCCTAATGTTTTGTCTACATTTTTCTTGTTTATTGATTCGCAGATTTTTTTGTACTTTTTCAATCTCCTTCTTTAGTGTCTCATTAAGTCTCTCAAACTCTGTATCCTGTTTGAATGGTTCTAGCCTGTTAACACTCTCTTCAATCTCCGCCTGAATCTCAACCAATTGCGCTTATTCTTCTTCAACTATCAGACTCATAATCTCAAGGCCCTGTTTGAGACAGCTCTTCTTTAATGCCTCCAGAAACCGGGGATTGTGCAGATGCTCAGCCGGCACAATGCGCTCTCTCAAACCTCAGAGGGGGTCAACACCCCCTGGGCCCCCCCCACATCAGAATGTTAACCAAATTTGGGGCCCAATGGGGACAGGTATGACACATTATGGCCAAACACTGGCATCTTTTAACCAAAACCCCCCTTCTGAGTGTGATTGTGGGACATCGCCCACTCTTGGTGGCTAGAAGGGCCAGAAATCTGAAGGATAGTCTGGTTCATTCGGAGTACCAAAGGACCAGTACTACGAACTGGCTCACTCAAGCGAGACCTCAGGGTATGCTCAGGGGGATGTAGTATCTGCCAACTAGTGGAAAAAATGGACAGTTTCTCAAACGCTCAGGGATCTAGGAGGTATATAATTAAACAGTTTATTAACTGTGCCACCACCAAAGTTATTTATATGATTACATGCCCCTGCAATAAGTTATATATAGGAAAAACAAAGAGACCATTAAAAATCCGTATAACCCAACATGTCAGCAGCATTAGAAATTACAAAGACGGAGATGAGAGACCTATTGCTATACATTTCCATCAATATCACCAGGGGAATCCCACCCTCATGAGAGTGAAGGGCATTTATGCCCTCAGACTACCCAGTAGGAGGGGGGATTTCGACATTGCATTACTCCAGAAGGAGAAAATGTGGATCTATCTCCTGGATTCTATGATGACTAACGGACATAACACCGAATGCAGTTTATCGGTTTTCCTGGAACCTTAGGTACTTTATCTTGACCCCCATATTTTTGGTCAGTGGTTCTCTTTGTGGTTTCCCTTTGTTGTACGTCTGTTCTTGCCTTCCCTTTCTATATAGCACCTTCCTTGGTCACTTCCGCTTTCTTGTTGATCTGAAGTCCAGCTTTGGAATGTGTTTACATCTATACTGGTCCCTTGGTTGGAAACTCCCTTCGATGTATTTTGAGATGAGGAGGGACTTTTGGCTTTATATTGTTCACGGCCATATGCGACTCCAAATTGACCAAGGGAATTATACTGTATTTTGATTATTGATTTTTGATAATTAATCCTATTAATATCCATTCCTATTCAATTACTCTGCTTAGGCATCTTTAATTTTAAAATTTTAAAATTTTTTCATTGTGTAATCTTTAAACTGTCCAATTGCAAGGTGAGGTGTTGCACTTTATCTTACCATCCCATGATCAATCAATTTAATGTATCTGTCATTGAGCATTGTGAGTCACCAACTACAGGAACTGGTTGATTTTTGTGTGTGTTTGAGGAAATGTTTGTTTATGGTGCACATTAGAATGGGTGGTGTGCATGCCCTCCGGGGGTTAATCAGCATTAGTACAACTTAAATGTGGACTATTTAAGGAGGCCCTGCCCCAGCCCCTCCCCTAGCTCCGAGGAAGTCCGTGATTGGACGGACGCAACGCATCAGCTGGACGTCACATCACGGCTCTAGTGACGCGCCCCGACCCGCCCCCCACCCTGTGGATGCTCAGCTGATTGTTTGGGAGACAGTGTGGAACCGCATGGACATCACTACACAGACGGGGAATCATATGTGTGGATCCGAACGTGGAGGACAGTCTTAGCATCCCACGTGAGTCTATCCTGTTCTCTGATGCTTGGTGGTTGACAAGGTCCACACTCATTGTGTGTAGGAACTGACTGGCAGACCTGGTATCACCACCGATCCAGACTTTATCCTCATCTAAGGCCGCCGTGCTGACTGTCTGTGTTGTGTTAATATACAAGATGTGCATATGGTCCCAATACACAGTGGTCCGCCACTGACCTGCAGATTCAGGAACGTCATTGATCCAGCATCTATCTACTTACATGTCTGACGTGCTATGGGGGATGACTGGTATTGGGGCGCGCCCGAGCTGTTTTTTGACAACGTTGTCATATTTTAGTACTTTTTGCTACAGTGGTTGTGTATGTTTTTACTTATCAATTTGAATAAAGGTTATATTTTACTTTATGTTGGTTCCATGATCTAAGTGCCTTGATCTTCTAAACATGATGCACAAGAAAGCTCACAAACAGTTTGCTGAAGACAAGCAGACTAAGGACATGGATTGCATGGAGTCCATGACCAAGATAAATGTATTTGGTTCAGATGGTGTCAAGCGTGTTTGATGGCAACCAGGTGAGTGGTACAAAGACAAGTGTGTCTTGCCTACAGGCAAGCATGGTGGTGGGAGTGTCATGGTCTGAATCTGCATGAGTGCTGCCAGCACTGGGGAGCTACAGTTCATTGAGGGAACCATGAATACCAACATGTACTGTGACATACTGAAGCAGAGCATGATCCCCTCCCATCGGAGACTGGGCCGCAGGGCAGTTTTCCAACCTGATAAAAACCCCAAACACACCTCCAAGATGACCACTGCCTTGCTAAAGAAGCTGATGGAAAAGGTGATGGACTGTCTAAGCATGTCTCCAGAATTAATCCCTATTGAGCATTTGTGGGGGCATCCTCAAACGGAAGGTGGAGGAGCGCAAGGTCTCTAACATCCACCAGCTCTGTGATGTCATCATGGATGAGTGGAAGAGGACTCCAGTGGCAACCTGTGAAGTGGCCACACAAAATATTGACACTTTGGGCCCAATTTGGTCATATTCACTTAGGGGTGTACTCACTTTTGTTGCCAGCGGTTTAGACATTAATGGCGGTGTGTTGAGTTATTTTGAGAGGACAGGAAATTTACACTGTTATACAAGCTGTACACTCTCAACTTTACTTTGTAGTAAAGTGTAATTTCTTCAGTGTTGTCACATAAAAAGATATAATAAAATATGTACAAAAATGTGAGGGGTGTACTCACTTTTGTGAGATACTGTATGTATATATATATATAAATATATATATATATATATATACACAGTGGGTCTGATTTACTATAACTCCAAAATCTACTCCAGCAGTGCCTTAAAATACCTCCCAATTAAAGGCAATTAAGACATCAACTCTCACAAACTGGAAGGAACTTCACACAGAACAGAGCTCTATTGGGGATGGGGGGGGGGGATGGGAAGATGCCTCTCAGATCACATATGCTGAACACTGGCCGTCAACTGAGTGTAGGGGACATGTATCAATAGAAAATAAAGTTTTTAAATTGATTGTTTTTTCAGGAGCAGTGGTTTTAATAATGCTTAAAGTGAAAACAAAAATTAAATATTCCTTTAAATATCATGCTTGGGGGGTCCAGTTATTATGGGTCTCTGTGATGTTTAGAACAGTGTAACCATAAAATGACATTTGTAAAGGAAAAATTGTCATTTAAAATCATTTGCAGCTTTAATGTATTGCCGGTTCCTGGCAATATACAGGGTGGACCATTTATATGGATACACCTTAATAAAATGGGAATGGTTGGTGATATTAACTTCCTGTTTGTGGCACATTAGTATTTGTGAGGGGGGAAACTTTTCAAGATGGGTGGTGACCATGGTGGCCATTTTGAAGTCGGCCATTTTGAATCCAACTTTTGTTTTTTCAATAGGAAGTGGGTCATGTGACACATCAAACGTATTGGGAATTTCACAAGAAAAACAATGGCGTGCTTGGTTTTAACATAACTTTATTCTTTCATGAGTTATTTACAAGTTTCTGACCACTTATAAAATGTGTTCAATGTGCTGCTCATTGTGTTGGATTGACAATGCAACCCTCTTCTCCCACTCTTCACACACTGATAGCAACACCACAGGAGAAATGCTAGCACAGGCTTCCAGTATCCATAGTTTCAGGTGCTGCACATCTCGTATCTTTACAGCATATGGTTTTTTTTATGGTTTTTATGGTCAGTAAAAACCAATACTGGGTGAGCTGCTCCTTCCAGGAGGTACCGCCATTCCTCCAATGCCGACTTGATGGCCAGCAATTCCCTATCACCGACATCATAG
>BLSH010438269.1:1635232-1653739 GCA_018402905.1 Glandirana rugosa | reverse complement strand
GTGAGATACTGTATATATATATATATATATATATATATATATATATATGTACATATATATTCTTACACTGACTGCATATACTCTATCTACACTGTACTGCCTGTATATACTCTATCTATACTGTATACTATACTACACTAACTACATGCCACTAACTAAACTGCCTAACCTTGTGCTATCTCCGCAAATGTTTTCACTACATTCGGCCACTGTGTAAGCGACCTCATATAGTGTGGGTGTGGATTCAGACCAGCTGAGCAATGATTGGCCAAAGGCTAAAGTGTCCAAATAAAGTGAAAAACTCTTGATGAATATTTTTTGATGAATATATTCTTCTTGACGTGGGATAAGTATGTTACAAGTCCATATAAAGTGCAATATCCACCCACATGCAGTGTGGACCTCCACCAGAGGAATAATTAAATACCCTTACCAGAATAATTCTGGGTACGTACATAACATCAATAAAGACTTCAGGGAAATCTCGTCAGATATCTGCTGGATAGAGTTGAGCGAACCCGGACTGTAAAGTTCGGGTCCGTACCGAACTTTGGGGTGTCCGGGACACGGACCCGGACCCGGACTTTTCAAAAAAAGTCCGGGTTCGGGTCCGGGGTTCTGGTAATTTTAACAAAAGTTCTGAAAATTGCTGTAAAAAAGTCCAGGAAAGTCCTAGAGGTGTGCAAAAGGAAGGAAAATGAAGGTAAGGGTGGGACAAGTGCCCTACAAAGAAATAGGGACAGGGAAATAACTAAAAGCATTTAAAAAAAAATAAAAACATAAAAAAATCAAAAATGGAGGTGGATGTGGACCATCTTCTGCTGGATAGAGTTGAGCGAACCCGGACTGTAACGTTCTTCACACTTCTTTTTAGTCTGTCACTTTTCTTATTGCCGCTAATGCTTGCACATCTTTTATTCACACACAACATCTTTTCTTTGCCTAGAAAAGATGTTCTTCACACATTACATCTGTACTTCATACATCTGGAAATAGAATAGAAGTTCTATTCTATTTCCAGATGTATGAAGTACAGATGTAATGTGTGAAGAACATCTTTTCTAGGCAAAGAAAAGATGTTGTGTGTGAATAAAAGACACATTTTGCAGAACAGTGATATGGGTACTCCCGGCTTATTTATACTTTTTTGACACAGTTTGAAGATGATTTTAGAACAGTTCTATGGCCTCTAATGTTAATTAATACTTTTCAGACCCATTTTGAAGATGATCTCCATTTTTGCATTTTTTATGTTTTTATTTTTTTAAAAATATTTAAAGTTATTTCCCTGTCCCCATTTCTTTGTAGGTCACTTGTCCCACCCTTACCAACATTTCCTTCCTTTTGCAGACTTATAGGACCTTCCAGGACTATTTTACAACATTTTTTGTACCTAAAAGTCCGGGTCTCCATTGATTTCAATGGGGTTCGGGGTCCGGGACAAAGTTCGGGTTCTGTCCGGACCCGAACCCGGACTTTGTCCCGAAGTTCGGCCGAACCAGCAGAACCCGGACTTCTAGAAGTTCGCTCAACTCTACTGCTGGATACTCGTCACATAAACTGTATCCACCACTCCGCACATAAGGGTAGGTATCATTCAAAGCAGGACCTCCAAAGTATTACGGCTTGTGAAAGGTATAGTGGCTGGTTGTATCAAACCTCATACAAGGATAAAAGGATACCACATAGTGTAATACCATTTAACCAAGTACATTTATTAAAATAAGTTGCACTTACATGCGTAGAAGGAAAAACAAGTGTAACATGGAATTCCAGTATGCACAATAACAGAACAGGGGCAATGAGCTGGAGCAGACCCTCCTCACCCGACGCATTTAGTCTGAAAAGACTTCAACTGGGGCATGAGTCTGCTGCTCCCCATTGCGCTATATATATACCATGCTCATAATTACCTAATTGATCACACTAATGAAACCTGCACACTCAAGTCATCAGTCTGAGTATCAAGCCTTGATATGAACCACATCAATCTGACACCTCATTGGTCAAACAATGTGACTCTACCGGTAAAACGCATCCAATTGGTACTTAGCAGCACCAAGCCTCAGTTTCACATGGCATACTGGGATATGTCACTTCCGGTAAGATGCGGTCTTATACAATATCCAATTACATACCTCATCATATAAACCATTAAACAGAATCCTCCGCAGAAATACACTGTTGGAAGTTAACCACAACGGATCAGTCCGCACTCAAAAGGCCGAGTAACTCCACTCGGGCCGTCAAACACGTCACTTCCCATGTAAAAACGGAAGTGACGCAAAGTTCAAAGGTTTGAGGATATGACGTGCAGTGAGACAGAGTCGCCATATTGGGGGCTGACCCGCATGCCAACAGGAAATCCATCTGCACTGGGGAAAAAACAATACGGCCAGGTGACACCACCGGCGGACACATTACTTCTCATGTAAACATGGAAGTGACTTGCGTCTGCCAATAACATACAGATGGACGGAGTCATCGTATTAGAGAATGACCCGCATCCAACAGGAAATGACACAATATCCATGCATTGACATTATAAACAATAAAATAACATAACATAGAATTTATATTAAACATATAAAACTGATAAAATATAATGAATAGCACTCCCCCAGTAGTAGCAAAATTAAAATAAAAACACCCGAGATCATATATGTAAACAACTTGGGTGGACCATACATATAGTACGATATAAACCAAAACCATAAATGACATGAATTGTATGGTATACAACCTCTTTATAAAATGTAAATATTTAAATTATATTATATTTATGAAAACCCTAAAAACTCAAACTAGTGAGTGTACCGCATAGGCATAAAAACCATTTATGATTATTTCGGGACGTCACCCTTTGCCAGAATGGACAAACTATCAGTATATAGAGAATGATCAATATATAAAAAATATATAAAAAATAAAAATAAATAATAAAGCTAATCTGACGGGACCAGAACACAGATGGATGAAATGATAGCATATTAATAAAATTAAAATGGAATGAAAAGTACAATTAAAAGAGGTGGGGCTTCACATCAGAGGTGCTGTTAACGTGATCGGGACTAAGCCTGATTAATAAAGGCGTTAATGTCCCAATCAACATTAATACCTAAAGGATAATAAGTTTTTAATTCGAATATCCAGAATTTTTCAAGAAGTGATACACCTCTGGTGGTAGCACCACCCCGCCAAGGTGCCTCATATTTATCTATAATGGTAAATATAGTATCAGTGGGGTCTCGATGATGATATTTTAAATATTGTTTAGGAACAGTATGTTTAGTGGATCCCTTAATAATACCTGTAATGTGTTCACTCATCCTTACTGAAAAAGGGCGTATAGTATGACCAACGTACTGTCTCTTGCAAGGACAGGTAATTAAATACACTATATTTTTAGTGGTACAGGTGGTAAAGTGTTTCATGGCATATGTTCGATTGGTCACCATAGATGTGAAGGTTTCCAATCGTCTCTCCCTACAAGCATTGAAATGGCAAACTCTACATTTCCTACAAGGAAAATAGCCCTTCAACTCTCTAAAGAACGTAGGTTTGTTAGGGGGGTCAATAACGTTGGGGGCAACCTGATTTCTGATTGCTGGAGCTCCTCGATAAATAATTTTAGCCTTCTCTGCAAGGGAAGGGTTAAGTACCTGATCACTTTTAAGTATATCCCAATGTTTCTGGATAAGACCTTTGATCTGCTTATGTTGATTGGAATAAGTAGTGGTAAAAGACCACTTGAAATTATCCATATCCCTTTGTGATCGATCAGGTTTCTCTTTATCTGCAAGGAGTAAATTCCTATCCATCTCACATGCTCGGACAATCTCTTTGTCAATAGTCCGTGGGTCATACCCCTTACTGATAAATTTACTCTTTAACCACGAAGCCAGATGGTGCCTCAATCGCACCATCTGGCTTCGTGGTACTGACTCGAGCCAAGGTTTATGATGGCAACTGTCAAGGGGTATGTACCCTGTTGGATGGCAACCTGATTTAATACCATAGTTCTGGAGTGTCACGGATATGACAGGCCAAAGTTGTCTAGTCACTGTGTGGGAACGAAAGACATCTGGACAAGTTGACACAGTGGGGTGTTGGTGAATAGCCATATCCTTCCAGGAAATATCCATACACCCCCTGCGATGAGGTGTAGTGGTAGAGAAAGCCAGAGGAGATCTCCTGGGGAGGTGCAAATTAACAGTTCCTGATTACGTGACATCAAAGGGACCAGCTGACCCCAAATGATCATGGGTCAGCTGTGAGTGATAAATGGATATATACTGCCTCTAGTGGACAATCCAAGCATGCGTCCTAGGGACAGACTCAAGGAAAGGAAGTCTGTCACCATTGGACAGAATGCACAAGAAGGCCGGCGTTGGGCGGGTGTGTGTGGATGATGTATGAATGGGTTTAAAAGGCAGAGGAACCCCATATCTCCTCCTCTTATCATCTACCATCAGGCCAGCCAGAACAACATTTCAAGGACAGCCTAAGTATCACCTTATGTTATTTATGTTATAGGCTCTATGATATTTTCTTAGCGTTTTTATGTTAGCATTTCTGTTTTCCTTATAATAAATACCCAATCTACCATAGATCACAAGGTCAAGGAACACTATATCCGTCTGGCTTGTAGTATGTGTAAGAGAAATGCCCCTTGTATTATCCTTTAAGATAACAAAGAACTCAGACAGAGAAACCTGGGTGCCATGCCATAGGAGGAGGACGTCGTCAATATATCTAGCCCATAAGGCCAGTTTGGGACAACCAAAAGAATAGACGACGTCCTCCTCCCATTTGGCCATAAAAAGATTGGCCAAACTAGGGGCAAATTTTGCCCCCATGGCGACACCTTTTACTTGTAAGTAATTCTTACCATCATACCACATGTAATTATGCTCCATGGCGAATTGGAGCAGTTCCAAAATGAACTCCTGTTGTATTTGAGGGATTGTGCCATCCTTAGCTAAAAAGTACCTAGCCGCAGAGAGCCCTGCTGAATGTGGGATGTTAGAATACAGCGATGCCACATCAGCTGTAGCTAACCAAGTATCATCCCTAATCTCAATTTGTTCTAAAAGTTTTAGAGTGGCCTTAGTGTCCCTAAGGTAAGCTGGAGTTTTGGTTACCAAGGGTTGCAAATAGCAATCTATATACCGACCGATGCAAGAGGTCAATGAATCAATACCGCTTACAATCGGTCGGGCAGGCGGATTTACGGGATCCTTATGGATCTTGGGTAAATAATACAACACCGGGATACAGGGTGCTAAGGGAAGTAGATGAGCTCTTTCCTTCTTATTTAAAATATCTTGACTTAAACCTCTATCTAAAATGTTGATTAAAGCTTTCTTATATGTTACAGTAGGGTCTTTACCCAGAGTTTGAAAAGTATTCCTGTCATCCAAAATTCTCAACATTTCTTCATGGTAAGTACTTTTGTCTAAAATCACTATACCACCCCCTTTATCAGCAGGGCGGATAATTAAATCTTTATTTTCACACAGGCTCTTTAACCGCTTGCCGACCACTGATTGGCATTTGACGGCGACAAGGTGGCTCTATTGCGCAAATCGCCGTCATATGACGGCGGCTGCAAGATCGAGCCCAGTGAGCGCGCGCGCCGCCGGAGGTGCGCCCGCGCGCTCACTGTGTCTGGGGAGGGCCAGGGAGCGGGTGCGGCGGATTCGATCTCCGCCGGCCACCCGCGATGTCCCCCCCGGAGTGAAAGAACGGAGGTCCGTGTAAGTAAACACGGACCTCCATTCTGTGAGGGGGGAAGGGCTGTGATCACAGCCTTCCACTACATGGAGGCTGTGATCACTTCCCTTCCCCAGCTAGGGCAGTCCCCACACAGTTAGAACACGCCCAGGGAACACAGTTAACCCTTAGAGCGCCCCCTGCAGGTTAACCCCTTCACTGCCAATGGCATTTACACAGTAATCAGTGCATTTTTATAGCACTGATCGCTGTATAAATGCCAATGGTCCCAAAAAAGTGTCAAAATGGTCCGACATGTCCGCCCCAATATCGCAGTACCGCTAAAAATCGCAGATCACCGTCATTACTAGTAAAAAATAAAAAAAAATAAAAACCCCAGAAATGAATTCTCATCATCCGTAAACGCGACCACTTTTGCGCAAACCAATCAATAAACGCTGATTGCGAAAAAGTAAGAAATTTGTTTTTTTTTGCAAAATTGTCGCTCTTCTTTTGGTTATAGCGGCAAATGATGCAGCAGTGATCAAATACCACCAAAAGAAAGCTCTATTTGTGGGAAAAAAAGAACGCATATTTCGTTTGGGTACAACGTCGCACAACCGCGCAATTTTCAGTTAAAGCGACGCAGTGCCGAATCGCAAAAAGGGCTCTGGTCCAAAAGGGGGAAATCCTTCCGGGGCTGAAGTGGTTAAGCTGGCTTTGATCCCTGCATGTGTTCTGGTTGCCTTGATTTCTAGTTTGTCCAAATCCCTCAGTACCAGCTCCTTAAACATTTTTACCGCTGGAGCCACTGGCACAGAGGGATTGAACAGAGAAGGGTTAGAAAGACCTGAATGGATCACGCCATTTGTCGGGTGATCCAAGGCAGATCTAGTGGGGTTTGACATTAAATATCATTGGATGTTTACTTTACGTATGTATTTTTGTACATCTATAAATGTATCAAATTTGTTCATTCGTTTAGGAGGAACAAATTTCAGGCCCTTATCCAAAACCATTTTTTCATTTTCGGACAAAGAGACCTTACTAAGATTAAAGATACCTTGGCCTATCAAGTCCTTTGTCTTTTTCTTTTTAGCTCACCTCCCCCCTCTAGTTGCTCTCTTGGGTTTCCATCTCTGCCAGCATGAGGTGCTCCCTTGGGAAAACCCTGGTTGTAAGAAGAGCTTGGACCTCTCTGGTTATAGTTGTAAGGAGAATATGACAACTCATCCGGAACATTTGAATGTGTTCTTGGCTCGTAATTACCCAATGGGGAGAATCTATTATGTGTATTGATTGGTGATCTACCCTGCCAGTAATAATAATCATGCCTAAATGGTCCGTGTCAGGATCCTCTTTCCCTAGCCGGGATGGGGTATTATAATACCGCTCCCTAGAGGTGTCATAATGGGCTGTATTGTATGACTGTTTTTTCCACTCCTTGGGATAAGGAGCATGACGTCTACCACCACCCCGCCTTTGTGGGCCTCTACCTCTATTGGGGTGTGTGTAATAGCCTGAATTATGGAACCCTGATTGTTGGTTTCCACCCTGATCATTCCTCCTATCCGGAGCCCTGTCCAAGGGTCTATTCCTATGTATTGTGTCATTGGTATGAGGAGGGGGGCCACGTGATGTCATAACCTCATTGACGTGAGGGGGGGCGTCATTTCCATTACCTCACCCGTCCCAACCGTGGTAATATTCTTTTGCCAGGAAAAAACATTATTTGTTTTATAATCATTGGTGTCTCTATTGTACTTTTTATGTTTCTTGGCCCTTTGATCAGACTCCTCCTTAACCAAATGATTTTTAAGGTTATTGGACAATGAGACATATTCCGCTGCCCCCATTGTAGGTGTAAGTTTAGTGTGTAACTCCTTAATCTCTCTGTCTATTTACGTAAGTCTAACTCATTTTCTGTCAATCAAGAAACTCAGAAATTTTATACCAGTTTCATTAAAGTATCTAAACCATATATCTGTATCAGTGTCTCTTTGTGGGAAAACGTTCCACCTTAGCCCTCGTGGGACCATTTGTTCATTGATAAATTGCTCTAAAAAGGCAATATCCCACTGCAAATGTAGTTCAGTGGTCATAAGATTTTTCAATCTAAGAAATGAGCCACTAATTTCTGATTCTGGACTTACTACTGTAAACACCCCATCCTTATTAAAGGTACGAGAGGTTCTATAAGCAAAGACATCCATCAAAGATATAAAAAATGAAGAAAAACCACACTAGGCAGCCGCAATATCAAGGTTAAAATGCAAATAGAAAAAGGAAAAAAAGAGATAATGCGCTACCCTAATGAATATAGAAAAAAGCAGCCAGCACGACAATAAAACCAGTATTGTATAAATCAAAATGAAGTGCAGCACTATATTATGCTTGTTAGCATTAACATCACACAGTGTAACAGTTTTAAAAATTATCATAAATCAGCAGTGCAAGAGAAAAAGTGCTAAAGTGTCCAAATAAAGTGAAAAAACTCTTGATGAATATTTTTTGATGAATATATTCTTCTTGACGTGGGATAAGTATGTTACAAGTCCAAATAAAGTGCAATATCCACCCACATGCAGTGTGGACCTCCACCAGAGGAATAATTAAATACCTTTACCAGAATAATTCTGAGTACGCACATCAATAAAGACTTCAAGGAAATCTTGTCAGATATCTGCTGGATCCTCGTCACATAAACTGTATCCACCACTCCGCACATAAGGGTAGGTATCATTCAAAGCAAGACCTCCAAAGTATTACGGCTTGTGAAAGGTATAGTAGCTGGTTGTATCAAACCTCATACAAGGATAAAAGTGTAATACCATTTAACCAAGTACATTTATTAAAATAAGTTGCACTTATTTGGACACTTTATTTGGACACTTTAGCACTTTTTCTCCTGCACTGCTGATTTATGATAATTTTTAAAACTTTTACACTGTGTGATGTTAATGCTAACAAGCATAATATAGGGGATCCCCCACCATTTTGTAAAAAAATTTCGCATGGGCTTCCCCTTAAAATCCATCCCTGAGCCAAAGGGCTTGATATGGATTGGGGGGACAATACATTATAGCCGCAAGCAATATGAAGCAATATGAAATTACATTGTTTATCAATGTAGGGGAGGATGTGGTAGCTATATTTGGTGTGGGTGGGGTTCATTGATTTGTTTATTTAGCGTCACCACACAATTGCTTCCAGCCCATGTGCACACAGCACTTCCTGTTTACAGTCACATTACACTTCCTGCATTTTTTCTGCTGATGTATATCTGTAAGGACTATGCAAATATAAATGAGATGATGACTTATCAGCGCTGGTTCACACTAGTTCACACTAGTACGATGCGGGAACCCTGCAAATCCACTGCGAGTTCCCGCATCGCACCTGAACTCGCATGGCAGTTCACACTGCTATAAGCAAACTGAGGGGAATGTCAATACAAAGTTAATGACACCTCCATTTCAGCTCGCATATCGCAGTGCGAACTGCCAGTTCGGACATGAATCTGATCGCATAAGTGTGAACACCCATGTGATCAGATTCTGGTCCCGACGCAAAAAAGTTCCTGTTTGAGTTTAACCTGACTGTGATGCAATTTCAACCATACTAGCTGTATGGCTGAAATCACATCATGCAGACATCACATGTGATTTGCACTGCAGTGCATTGCGAATCACATTCAATATCGGGCCAGTGTGAACCGAGGGCCAGTTCACACTGCACAGTTGTCCAAGATTGCATGTGATTCACACCCCACTGCAGTGAAAATCACATGTGATCTCTGTGCAATGAGATTTCAGCCATACAGAGAGTATGGCTGAAATCACATAAATCGCACCAAACTCACACAGGACCCTTTTTTGGTTCCATATCAGAATAGGATCGCATGGGTGTTCACACCCATGCAATCCGATTCCTGTCGGAGTCTGCAGTGCGATCTGCAAACTGATTTGGGGGTGTCAGCTTGCTATTGACACTCCCAGCAGTTTGCATATGGCAGTGTGAACTGCCTGCTAGTCAGGTGCGGTGCGAGAACCCTGGGAATCCACTGCCATATGTAAATTGCTGCGAGGGTCAATAGAAAGCTAATTACACCCCCAAATCAGTTTGCAGATCACACTGCAGATTGAATGGATGTGAATGCCCATGTGATCCAATTCTGCTGCGTAACAAAAAAAAGGGTCCTGTGCGAGTTTGGTGGGTATGCGAATTCAGCCATACTATCTGTATGGCTGAATTTGCATAGCACAGAGATCGCATGTGATTTGCACTGCGGTGCGAATCACATCCGATCTCGGACATTGCAGCAGTGTGAACTGCCCCTAAGGAAGGTAATCCATTTCCCCAAAACCACCACTTCCCAAAACTAATTAAAAAGTAAGTTACAAAAGAGAAAAAAAAGCAAGCAAAATCAATTTCCTTATATTTTGCAGAAACACTTATGTACATATTTACTGGCATTAAAGTATTTACAGTATATATGGTGCTACATTTAGCAAAACAGTTAGCAATTGGGTTCTAATGGCCCTGCTCATAGGAGCTTACAATCTAAAACTGGACTAAACCTTACAGTGGACACAGCTTTACTTTCACAGTGTATAACAGCTCACACATTTCATAGAACTACTAAACACCCACATCACATTATTAGCTACATAATTACAGAAAGGATAATTAACAGTCATTCTAACAAAGCATTACAACATGATATTAAAAAAGGCACATATTCAAACAGTAACACCCACCACCCCCCACATTCTACACACATACATTGGTGAGTATTTTTTTTCCTAGAAGAATGCATGGCAAGACAAACAATAGATACCCCAATTGGACAGCATGGTCAAATCAAGCCACTTTTGATGGTCAAAATGCACAAAAATTTCAGAAAACAAACAGCTCTAGTTGATGCATTTGTCATTATGCACAATATCATTCCTTATCCCACAAAAAACATAGCAAAAATCCTGAAGTCTTGTCAGGCCAAACCAATCCCCCCAATGAAGTCCTTTATATAAGCTAGCACACTGACACACGCCTAATAAAAGTACACGCCCACCAGTATCTTTAAATCTGTCTGTTCAAATTGATTTCACCTGAGGGGCTCTAATACCTAATACTATTTGCTGTGTTAACCCTTGGCTATTTTCATCAGATCAGTATAACTCCAGGACAAAATTCTAAGTCAGTGGTTCTCAACCCTGTCCTCAAGTACACCCAACGGGTCATGTTTTCAGGCTTGCCATTATTTTGCACAAGTGATTTGATCAGTTTCATTGCCTTAGTAATTACCACAGTGGTTTCATCTGAGGGAAATCCTGAAAGCATGTCCTGTTGGGGCGCCTTGAGGACTGAAGTTGAGAAACACTGATTCAAGCAACAGCTTTCTAACCAGATGTACCTGCACAGTGTAAACCCTACAATTTGAAATGTCCAAGTCCTTGGCTGCAATGAGCTTCCAATTTAAAGTCACAAAATAACTTGCTTACATTGCAGACTATTTGGACAAGAGACAAATAAAATGCCAGCCTGTCTTTGGATTGTGGTGAGAAACCCACACAGGGGGTACTTATAAACTTCAACACAAGCAGTAGCATATCCGGGATGTGAACCAGCAACGTATTCAAAATTGTGAAGCGCCTCTCAGATGTGAAACAAGAATCAAAAATCATAGTCCAAGTAAGTAGCAAACAGGGGACAATCATGAAACACAATCCATATGAAGTAGCAGGAAGAAAGGATTAAGATGGCAGTCTGTGTGAGAAAGGGTGAATTTCACTCAGCACTCCATGCTTATGGTGACACAGTGGTCCTCCGCCAATATGAATGGCCCCTAACCTCAATAACTCGTCCTCACAAAGGTCACACAGCCTGAATCAAATATCCAATCTTATGACGTCGGGACTGCTCCCCTTCAGGATTTTTGCAATGATCCGTTCCTCTAATGTCCAGATCTGTCAGCGGGTTCCACCCTTGAATGTAACATGTACGGGGGGAGGAGCCGGTAGTGACGTCATCCGCGGCCATCCTTGGAGACTGGGACGCCAGTCCGTTGTGATTATTACACACGATTTTGCCAGCACTCGGATCTGGATGCTTTTACATGTAAGTGCAATACTTTTTATATTTAATAAAATGATTTGAGACAGAGAGCAGTTAGATCTGTGCTTCTTATGTTGCATATGACTGAAAATTCTGAGAGAGACTGATCTGGACATTAGAGGAACGGATCATTGTGAAAATCCTGAAGGGGAGCAGTCCGGACATCCTAAGATTGGATATTTGATTAAGGCTGTGTGACCTCCGTGAGGTTGAGTTATTGAGGTGAGGGGCCATTCATATTGGTGGAGGACCACTGTGCCACTATAAGCATGGAGTGCTGAGTGAAATTCACCTTTTCTCACAGAGGCTGTAATCTTCATCCTTTCTTCCTGCTACTTCATATGGATTGTGTTACATGATTATCCCGTTTGCTATTACTTGGACTACGATTTTTGATTATTGTTTCACATCTGAGAGGCGCTTCACAATTTTGAATAAGTTATATGTAGGTGTATGAATTTGCCTTTAGTGTTAAGCTGCCCTCTATATTGTTATAAACATAGACCAGTGCTGAATTACTATTGGTTATTATATGTGAACCAGCAACCACTGGGGTGCCAGGTGGATTTGCTAGTCACAGAACTAGTGAGCAGTGAGCACATGTCTTGTCCACCTCTGTGGTGAGAACCAGCCCTAAGTCCATAGCCATGCTCAGTATCACAAGTGATTTACAATATATTGTATTAAGTATTGGGAAATGTGCCTTTACACACACATGAGCTATAATGGCAGCCCAGGGTTCAGTATAGAGTTGGGCCACCATTTGCAGCTATACCAGCTTCAACTCTTCTGGGAAGGCTGTCCATAAGGTTTAGGGCCTTACATAAATTATGTCTAAATGTAGTATTTATGTGTAGGAGGGTTCCACCACCATTACAAATCTTGCCAGATAGCCAAAAGTATTGGGACACCTGCCTTTACATGCACATGAATTTTAAAGCTTCAACTCTTCTGGGAAGGCTGTCCATAAGGTTTAGGGGTGTGTCTATGGGAATGTTTGGAAAATTCTTCCAGAAGTGCTTTTGTGAGGTCAGGTACTGATGTTGGATGAGAAGGTCTAGCTTGCAGTCTCTGCTCTAATTCAGCCAAAATGTGTTCTATCTGATTGAGGTCAGGACTCTGTGCAGGCCAGTCATCAAGTTCCTCCACATCAACCTCCCTCATCCGTGTCTTTATGGACTTTGCTTTGTGCACTGGTGCGCAGTCATGTTGGAACAGGAAGTCTTCACTCAAATTCATCCCAAAAGTGTTCTGTTGTGTTGAGGTCAGGATTCTGTGCAGGCCAGTCAAGTTCCACCAGGTTCAATCTGTATCAGCTGTGTGGCTCACAAGGTAACAGAGCTGCCTAAAAGAGCTTAGTTCCCGGGTTTGAAACACAAACACACCAATTAATGTAGAGACGTTGTTTTTTCTCACTATATTGGTAAAAGTGGCTCAGGGCCTTACATAAATTATGTCTCTACATGAAGGGACATGCTTGGGAATCGATCTCAAGATGTCTGCAATGGTATGCAGAATTGCTACCTTTTAAACCACGGGGCTACTGCATGTCAAGTCCTTGTATACATAAATATACAGATACTGCATATCTAGGAATATATAGGAATTACATTAGTCAGGAATTATTCTTGATTTATTCTGTGATTTTTGGTGGTTCTTGCTGCGTGAGTGTAGAATAGTAATGTTATCCTCTGATTTTTGGTAATGACATTTTTATTTCTGATGTTGGTACACATCACATTTTTGGGCTCAAATTAGGATCATTTGGAAAGAATAAAAAATAAAAAAATTGGACTAATTTTAAATTTCCATAAGCAATGGTATTGTTTGTGGTTTGTAAAAACACCTGTGTGAGTTTGGGGAAATATTTTTGAGAGATAGATATCAACAAGTGAAAGTGACAGAGAAAAATATATTTGACCAAAAACATGAAAAGATTATTCTAGCATTCTTAAAAATCAAATAGATTATCACAATTGCAACATTGTTGCAAGGACAATTTCTTTGAGAGAAAGATACATTTCATCTCAACATGAAAAGGATTTATTTGAGGCGAAACAATCGTACCATTAGAATGAATGGCTGAAAAATTGCATTGGGCTACATAACTCTTATCTTCACTCCTAAAAAAAGCTGTGTAAAACAGCTCTCATTTTGACATTTACTATCTACTCCTGGAATTTCTCCATGAGAGTTAAAAACTGAGTTGTTTTGTGTCTGAGCATGCTCAGTTGTGCTCAGCTATGCTGAGCACCTAAATGTAAAGGGACGGGGGGAATTTATCTCTTATCAGACTTTTTCAGATATTTCAGTGTAGAAAT
Organism: Glandirana rugosa; assembly: GCA_018402905.1. Taxonomy (NCBI): domain Eukaryota; kingdom Metazoa; phylum Chordata; class Amphibia; order Anura; family Ranidae; genus Glandirana; species Glandirana rugosa. The sequence continues at coordinate 1,639,586 of BLSH010438269.1, read as the reverse complement.
CACTTTTTCACGCAGTTTAAAAACAGATTATCTTTAAACAATATACCACATATTTTAGTACAATTTATGGGATTGGATTATGCTCTAAACATTATTTCTATTTGCACTACTCCAGGTCCTGACTACAGTAAGGATTTGGGAGTTATCTGTGACCTGGGAGCAATAGTAAATTTGAGTTTGGGAGTTATTTGCCACCAGCGTTATTGTGAATACCGTCTTAGCGCTATTTACTGAGAATTGCTGTAATTTTGCCACTATTGTGTGGCAGTGCTATAGTAAATGACCCCCAGTATCTCACAAAAGTGAGTACACCCCTCACATTTTTGTAAATATTTTATTATATCTTTTCATTTGACAACACTGAAGAAATGGCACTGCTACAATGTAAAGTAGTGAGTGTACAGTTTGTATAACAGTGTAAATGTGCTGCCCCTCAAAATAACTCAACACACAGCCATTAATGTCTAAACCGCTGGCAACAAAAGTTTGTACACCCCTAAGTGAAAATGTCCAAATTGGGCCCAAATTGTCAATATTTTGTGTGGCCATCATTATTTTCCAGCACTGCCTTAACCCTCTAAGACATGGAGTTCACCAGAGCTTCATTGGTTGCCACTGTAGTCCTCTTCCACTTCTCCATGATGACATCATGGAGCTGGTGGATGTTAGAACCTTGCGCTCCTCCATCTTCTGTTTGAGGTTGCCCCACAGATGCTCAATAGGGTTTAGGCCTGGAGACATGCTTGGCCAGTCCATCACCTTTACCCTTAGCTTCTTTAGCAAGGCAGTGGTCATCTTGGAGGTGTGTTTGGGGTTGTTATCATGTTGGAATACTGCCCTGCAGCCCAGTCTCTGAGGGGGGGGGGTCATGCTCTGCTTCAGTATGTCACAGTATATGTTGGCATTCATGGTTCCCTCAATGAACTGTAGTTCCCCAGTGCTGGCAGCACTCATGCAGCCCCAGACCATAACACTCCCACCACCATGCTTAACTGTAGGCAAGACACACTTGTCTTTGCACTCCTCATCTGGTTGCCACCACACACGCTTGACACCATCTGAAAAAAATAAGTTTATCTTGGTCTCATCAGACCACAGGGCATAGTTCCAGTAATCCATGTCCTTAGTCTGCTTGTCTTCAGCAAACAGTTTACATTACCTTAAGAAGAGACTTCCTTCTGAGACAACAGCCACGCAGACCAATTTGATGCAGTGTGCGGTGTATGGTCTGAGCACTGACAGGCTGACCCCCCACGCCGTCAACCTCTGCAGCAATGTTGGCAGCTCTCATACATCTATATCCCAAAGACAACCTCTGGATATGATACTGAGCATGTCCACTCAACTCCTTTGGTCGACAATGGCGAGACCTGTTCTGAGTTGAAACTGTCCTGCTAAACCATTGTATGATCTTGGCTATTGTGCTGGAGCTCAGTTTCAGGGTCTTGGCAATCTTCTTATAGCCTAGGCCATCTTTATGTAGAGCAACAATTCTTTTTTTAGATCCTCAGAAAGTTCTTTACCAGGAGGTGCCATGTTGAACTTCCAGTGACCAGTATGAGAGAGTGAGAGCGATAACACCAAATTTAACACACCTGCTCTCCATTCACACCATGGAGGGAAAATGGCTAATTGGGCCCAATTTGGACATTTTCACTTAGGTGTGTACTTACTTTTGTTGCCAGTGGGGTCTGCGTGGAGGGCCGCATTCACCTGCTAATTAATGAAGATACTAATAATCCTAAAGTCCTGCCCCCAGGTGAGAAGGGGGTTTCTGTCCCCAGGGGAGAAGGGTTCTCTGTCCCCAGGGGTGATGGGGTCCTTGTCCCCAAGTGAGAAGGGGGAGAAGGGGTCCCTGTCCCCAGGTGAAAAGGGGTCCCTGTCCCCAGGTGAGAAGGGGTCTTATCCCCAGAGGAAAAAGGATCCCTTTCCCCAGGAGAGAAGGGTTCTCTGTCCCCAGGGGTGATGGGGTCCTTGCCCCCAGGGGAAAAGTGGTCCCTGCCCCCAGGGAAAAGGGTTCTCTGTCCCCAAGTGAGAAGGGATCCCTGTCCCTGGTGAGAAGGGGAGAAGGGGTCTCTGTTCTCAGGGGAAAAGGGGTCCCTGTACCCAGGGGAGAAGGGGTCCCTGTCCCCAGGGGAACACAAGTCCCTGTCCCCAGGGAGAAGGGGGTCTCTGTACCCAGGGGAAAATGGATCCCTGTCCCAGGTGAGAAGGGGTTTCTGTCTCCAGGGGAAAAGGGATCCCTGTCCCCAGGGGAGAAGGGGTCACTGTCCCCAGGGGTGATGGGGTCCCTGCCCCCAGGTGAAAAGGGTCCCTGCCCCGGGTGAAAAGAGGTCCCTGCCCCCAGGGGAGAAGGGGTCCCTGTCCCTGGGTGAGAAGGGGTCCCTGCCCCCAGGGGAAAAGGGAAGAAGGGCTCTCTGTCCCCAGGGGACAACAGGTCCCTGTCCCCAGGGGAAAAGGAGTCTCTGTCCCCAGGGGAAAAGGGGTCTCTGTCCCCAGGGGAAAATGGGTCCCTGTCCCCAGGGGAGAAGGGGTCTATGTCCCCTCGGGAGATGGGGTCCCTGCCCCAGGTGAAAAGAGGTCCCTGTCCCCATGGGAAAAGGGGTCCCTGTCCCAAGGGGAGAAGGGGTCCCTGTACCCAGGTGAGAACGGAAAAGGGGTCTCTGTCCTCAGGGGAAAAGGGGTCCCAGATGTCTGCAAGGAGGGAGTGGGAGAGGAAGTGTAGCAGGTACTTGCTCCCCCTCCCCCAAAAAAGTGCCATTTGGGGAAGAGGAGGGGCCTTAAAGTGGAATGTCACCTTTTGGGTGGAAGCTCCACTTTAATTGCTTTCAGGGAATAAGTGGGTGGTCACCATGGGGACTAGCGAAATTTTTACTGCAGTTACACCCATAGCAGCCAGTTGCAAGTACTGAAATGACATATTGGCCCTGGCGGGGATCACCAGTAGACAGGTGGCAGGAGCCACCATTGTTTGCTGTAGGAGCTGCATGGAGAAATAAGAACTGTGTCATGGGGAAGCAGAATAGTCAATCTGTTGCAGTCAACTGTTTCCTCTTTTCAAAAAGAGATCAACAATCAACAAGGAACTTGAGCCTTTTATTGTTGCATCTACCACCTCTGCCAAAAGTGCCTGACTTGCATCTGTCACCCACATGCCAGGATACACTAGGACCTCCTGCAGGCAAGCCATGCAGTGTGCAGGACATGGAAGCAGAGAGCAGCCTTGCCCTTGAGAAGACATTGCAAGAGACAGATGAGCAAACTTGGGTTATTGTTGCTGTTGCAAAAGAAAAAAGACTGCTGGCTTTTGCTTGCTGGGTTGGTAGTGCTACCTTGCTTTTGGATTTAAAGACTGCTAGTTCCTGTGGCAGTAGAACTGTGAGGGACTGTTTTTGCCAAGTTGAAAGGAGATATCTGCTGTTGGGGACAATTTTTTCTTGTTTCTGTCCGCTGCTTGGATGTTGTTCTGTTTGCCAACAGTAACAGAATGCTGCCATGAGGAATATGTTTGTTGGCTGATGTTCCTGGACTGCCAGTAACAACTAATGATTGCCAATGTCTTAAAATTCCATTCTATGGAAAACTATACCTATTTGTAAAGGGCTTCAGCCTTTGGTTGCCTTTTGTCAGACTTTTTTTGGTTGTTTGCTTGTCATGCAGGTGGAGTAACTGAGGATGTTTTTGGCAATCAAGGAATATTGCAGGTACATTGTAATGTGATGTGCCCCAGTTAGTGGTAAGAAATATTGAAATGGCATTTATGTGCCACAGAGAGTATTTTTCATTGTCAGTTGCTTTAGCTTAGTCACATTTATTCTTTTTTTCTGTGTGAGGTAACAGACACCTTGGTAAGAACTTATCAAAACGGAATCAGCCAGAATCAGGAGCAGTTGTACATGGCAACCAATCAGCTTCTATCTTTAGCTTGTTCATTTAAGCTTTGAAAATGAGAGATAGAAACTGGTTGGCATGTACAGATTCTGGCTACTCCAGTTTTGACCTTTTGACCATTATCAGTGTCTCTGGCAATTGTGTAAGATGATTAAAAAATCTGAGTTATTAACATTTCCTTGTTCAAATATAACAATGTAAAAGTCTTATTACACTTGTCAGGTAGACACAAAAAAGATTCAGCGTAAATGTCATCAGCAAATGGTTTGCTATAAAGAGCAATAGTAATTAGTGTTGAGCGAACCCGGACTGTAACGTTCGGGTCCGTACCGAACTTTAGGGTGTCCGTGGCACGGACCCGGACATTTCAAAAATCGTTCGGGTTCGGTCCGGCTTAGACATGTACGGTTGGTCAAAGATAGAGAGTAAAAGTTTCGAATTTACTTGTTCGATTTCTATCTTC
>BLSH010438269.1:1618657-1633558 GCA_018402905.1 Glandirana rugosa | reverse complement strand
CTCCCCATTTTTTGTAGGGCACTTGCCCTAGTTTGAAGATGATTTTAGAACAGTTATATGGCTTCTACCGTTAATTAATACTTTTCAGACACAGTTTGAAGATGATCCACATTCACCTCCATTTTTGCATTTTTTAAGTTTTTATTTTTTTAAAAATATTTAAAGTTATTTCCCTGTCCCCATTTTTTTGTAGGGCACTTGCCCTACCCTTACCCCCATTTTACTTCCTTTTGCAGCCCTCTGGGGCTTTCCAGGACTTTCCTACAGCCATTTTTGTGCCTAAAAGTTCGGGTCCCCATTGATTTCAATGGGGTTCGTTGTCCGTGCGATCGTTCGGGTTCCGTCCGGACCCGGACCCGGACTTTGTCCCGAAGTTCGGACGGACCAGCAGAACCCGAACTTCCAGGTGTTCGCTCAACTCTAATAGTAATGTATCGAACACAGTAGGGGGTCATGCCCTGATCAGCGGACCTGAGCAGTATAATGTTTAATAGGGCAGGCCCCAAATTGAGGGGAGGGTAGATAACGAAGTAGGTATCGTGTAGAGCAGTGGTTCTCAACCCTGTCCTCAAGTACCTCCAACAGGCCATGTTTTGGGAATGTCTCTTAGATAAAATAGCTGTCCAAAATACCAAGCCACTGACTCTGATTTAAAGCACCTGTACAAGATAAAGGAAAACCTGCAAATATGGTCTGTTGAGGGTACTTGAGGACAGGGTTGAGAACCACTGGTGTAGAGAATACCAACAGGTTACCTCAGTAGAAGGATTTATAGGATGATCTAGGAATATCAGAAGGGATGGAGGATGTGGGGTTAACGTATGACAAGCTCCCTCAGGAATCTGCTGAGGAACTAAGGGGAAATCCTGAGGTGGATTGTATTTAATGTACTGCAAACCTGTCCCCAGGAGTTAGGAGTTAGAAAGTCTCATCCCCTAGGTCATCAAGGATAGGTGCAGGAAAGCAGCCTCGGGTACAGGAGAGGGGGAGAGAGGAAGAAGAGAGAATGTAGAGATTGGTTAAAAAAAAGAAAAGAGGAGGAGGAAGAGCATGAATGTTAGGGGGGCATAAAGAAAGGAGGGTGGGAAGCAGACCCCTAGAGAGGAGCTCAACCTAAGCAATAAATAGGTTAGGACAGCAAATGAATTATCCAAATTGGGAGGCAAAAAGTGGGAAACGCAGGGTCTCCATAATTTTTCGTAGGGAGCAAGTTTGTCAACGATGATCGCTTCAGAGTTGGCGTGGATCATTGCTTGGGTGATCCTTTATTTTGTTGCTAGAATACTTAAGGGGATGGTTTGTTTAGCTGCTGTGGTGATGAAGAGTAAGAGTTTGAATTGGCGGTGGGTCACAATCAATGCTTTGTTGTTCAGGAGAACCACAGTCTGATCTGGGGTTATGGGTGTATCAAAAAGAGTAGATAGGATTTGAAATACTTCGGTCCAAAAGGCTTGTACAATGGGGAAGTCCCACCAGATATGTGTGTGTGTACCTGGAGTTTGACAGCCACGAAAGCAGTGTACAGAGCATTGGGGTCAAATTTAGAAATCATGACGTGGACTAGGTACCATCTGGTAAGCACCTTGTAGTTGGTTTCAAGGCCAACAATATTGGGGGAAGCGGATTTAGTAGCCTGCCAAGTATGTGACCAGTCGGTCGGTTCAAGGGTGAGCTTGATTTCTCTCTCCCACTTGTACACATACGCTGGGGGTAAGGTTATGGTGTATATCAGGAGATGGGCATGTAGGTCAGAGATAAGACCTCTTCTCAGACTTGCAAGCTTGTTCAAAGGCGGTAAAATGTGAGGTGGTGGAGTCAAGAGGGGAACATGGCGAGTAGAAGTGTTTCATTTGTAAGTACTGGAAGAGTTCCCGAGGGGGTGGGGAGTGAATGGGTTTCGCGCAGTGATGGGAAGGGCATAAACAAGTTGGTCTTGTAGAAAGGATAGGCACGTAATAGGCCAGCCTTGGCCCAGGCTGAGAAGGATGATGGAGATGTCCAAGCTGGGTTAATGGAGGGGTTGTGAAGAAAGGAGGGGGGTTATGGGGGATAGGAGGCCAAATTAAGTTTTGAGCCTATCCCAAAGGGCCAAACTATGTTTGGTAATGAGGTTAGTAACGGAACGCCATTGTGATGGGGCTAACCAAAGAAGGTTAGCCGTGGAGAAGAGGGGATCACAATCTACTGATTCAATTGCTACCCAGAGTGGTATTTCTTTGGTGGCATGGTGTTTGGGAAGTTGAGCTAATTGAGCTGCATAGTAGTACTTTGCAAAGTTGGGTTTGGTACACTAAGGCCACCCTTTATACAGGGGGATATAGAGGGTTTGCTTGGTTAGACAGGATTTGAGTTTGCCCCAGATGAACTGGGCATCCCGAAGCTGTAGAATCCTCAGGTAATAGGCTGGGACTGGTATGGAAAGTACCCCAAAAGAGATAGAGGATTTTAGGGAGGATGGACATTTTGATTACTGTTATTCTATCCATCCATGCTAGCGGCAGGGAAGACCATTTGCATAGAAGTTTGGAGAGATTTGCTAGCATACTGTAAGGGGGTGGTAGTTGTTTGCATATATGTCACTAGGGTTAGCAGTGAATTTGACACCCAAATAAGGGATATAAGAGGAAATGAGTTCAGTTAAGTGGGCTACTAGAGACAGTGACAGGGAAATTTCAAAGCTGACGATTTTTCTGTGTTAACCTTCAGGCCCGATACTCGTCCAAATACGGAGAGGGTGTCTAAGAGATTGGGGGCAGAGATTAAAGGGGAGGTTAAGAAGATTAAAACATCGTCCGCAAATAATCATAATTTGTGATGATAGCTACCGAATTCCAATCCATGGGGTTCAATCGCCGAAGCAAATAGGATAGGGGAAAGAGAGCAACCTTGGCGGGTACCTCGTTCGATCGAGATGAAATTGGAGCGGAAACCAAAATAAGTAACATAGGCTATGGGGTTCTGGTATAGAGCTGAAATCCAGTGTAGAAAATGGGTACCAAACTCCCATCAGTGCAGAATGGAATGGAGATAGGGCCAGGAGAGCGTATCAAATGCCTTGCAAATGTCTAACGAGATGAAGCAGGAGTTATTATTATTTATGTCTCACTGGCCAACTACTAGGAGGATTATTATCAGTGGTGCGAGCTGAGTATAGGTATAAATAATTGAGAATGACCCTGGAAAGCTCTCTTGCTCCCAGGCTCTGCCTGAGGAGGGTGGGTTTTGCTGCTGTGTGTCCCTGCCCTCCCAAACCTGAGGTCTGGGGCGGGTGTGCATTAATACAGAGGGGCTTAAGCCTGTGGCTTGAAGCTTCCTGCTGTTCAGCTGGAGGGTATATCCAGGCAGTTCAGAAAGCTCTGGTGACTCATCCAAGGGATACATGTGCTGCATACAAGCTGCTCTACAGTTTGAGTAGTTAAAGGTCCTGTTTGTGTTGACTGTGAGTAGAGATTCAGAGTCTGCTTTGTGGTCTTTATCAGTGTCCTGTGCCCTAATATCCCTCATCCTGAGTTTATTGGTCATAAAATAAACTGCCACAAAATGTCTTCTATCACACTAAAGGCTGGTACACACTTTTATTTTTATTTTCGTTCAACCCAACGAGCTGAACGAAAAAAAAAACTGAAGAGCTCAGGAGGAGCAGCTGTACTAGCTATATGATGTATGTTAGTATAGCGATCTCCCCTGCTGAGCTATTGTGTTCTTATAGGGGGATGGCTGTTGACTTAGAGTGCTGATCAGGTGCCGATTGGTAGACCTTTTTTGGTCATGACCTTTCAACATAAACTGGCCCAAAGGTTGACTTCTGTCAGACTGGCTGCTGTACACACAAGTCGAATGTCAGCCACCTGATATTTGGCCCATGTGTACGGCCCTTAAGAGTTAAGGATTTTGCCTTTAGATAAAATGCTTACCCGCCAAGCCATCTGGGGGTCATTAACCAGCTTAAGGAGATAAAGGAATGCTACATTTTTGGTATTCAATGGGGGGCCCAGTGGTTTTTTTTTTTACTGCTATTGCCCATAGCAGCCAATCGGAAGCACTGGAATTCAATCCTGGCAATGTGGGGACTGTATACTGTAAGAGATTAAAAAAGACTCTGGGAGATCATCAGTGTAACATGGGGTTGGAAAAGCCTTGTGCCTTCATCACCAAAAGGAAGGTGTGAGGAACCACTTTTTTTTGCTGTAGGAGCTGCAGAAAAAAAAACCTGTGTCAAAGAGAAGCAGCATAATTAATTGTATGCAGTCGGCTGGTGCTGTCTACCTTTTTCAGAAAGCATTTGTAAAATAAATCCTGTTAAACTATCTTAAAGTAACTGGTACCCAATTTCTTCCACCCCACTATGACCTGATTCTCACCAAGTTTTTAATGCTTTTTTTCATTTTGCAGATTTGCACTACAGTCCATATAACATGGTTTCCAACCGAGCACATTTTGCATAGGTGTGAATCAGGTCTAAGAGTCAAGGATTTTGCTCTGAGGTGAGATGCAAGCCTGCTGAGCCACCTGAGAGTTCCTACCTGTCATGGGATAAGGGTGTGCTACATAGTAAAAAGGAAAATGTTCTGAATTTCCATTTTAAAATATATGTAAATTCAAATATTTTATTTGCGTAAATAGCTTTTTATTTGTAAATGTAGTTGTGCAAAGTTTTTATAGTGGTAAGAGTAAATGTTTCATAAAAACGTGCTGAACCTGCCAGTTTCTGCTTTCTCATTAAAGCCTTTTTTAATAGGGAAACCACAAGAGGTCATATCTGCAGGACAGTGGACCGGGAACATTCTGGTTCAATGACACCCAGGTACATGACAGGGCCCCCTACCCAGTGGACCCCTCTGAGGGCCTAGTGGGAAAGGAGGCATAGAAGTCTCGAATAAGAGTGGGGATATGCAAATCTTTAGCTGGAACCCGGGAACGGTCTGTGATGGGGTATCCCTTCCAATGGACCAGATACTGTAGGCCACGGCCCTGCTTTCTAGAGTCCAGAATTTTAGAGACTTCAAACTCTTGCTGTCCATCAACAAGAACAGGAGGAGGTAGCTGTTGAGTTCTGGGATAATGATTGAAAATTGCTTTTTTGAGGAGAGAAACATGGAACAAGGGATGTATTTGGAGTGAGGGGAGCAATTTCAACTGATAGGAGACTTGCCCGACTCAAGCAATTGCTCTGTAAGGGCCGATGAATCGAAGACCCAATTTGGAAGAGGGTTGTTTTCAGTCTCACGTATTTGGTAGAAAGCAAATCTCTATCCCCTACCACACATGGAGGTCTATGTTATCTTCGTTTGTTGGAGAAAAGTGCATATTTGCCTGCTGACTTCCGTAGCAATAGGCAAATCCTTTTCCAGTGTAGCAGTATATTTCTCACCCACTGATCTGCTGCAGCTACACTGGAAGAAGGTTGAAGTAGGGGAAAAATCTGAGGGTGATAGCTTAGGGCTGCATAATATGGTGGTATGAAGAGCACTGTGCCAACGGGACTTAATGGCGAATTCAGCCAAAGGCAAATACTCAGACCAATAGGAGTCTAACAAGTTGACATAATGTCAAAGATAGAATTCCAGGGTCTGGTTCATGCGCTCAGTTGGACCGTCTGTTTGTTGGTGATGTGAGGTAGAGAGTGAGAGCGTTACTCCTAGTTTCTTGCAAAATGTTCTTCAGAATCGGGAAACAAATTGGGATCAGTGGACAGAGACGATATTGGTAGGTATGCCATGATGTCTTACAATTTGGGAAAGGAAGAGGGTAGACAGTGCTTCCACTGTAGGTAATCCAGGGAGGCGTACAAAAAGGGACATTTTGGAGAAGCGATCCACTATGACCCATATAGCAGTCATGCCAGTGGATTTGGGAAGTCTGTAATAAAGTTCATAGTAAAATGGGTCCAAGGCTGGCGAGGTGCAGGAAGTGGTTGTAACAGCTCAGTAGGCAATGTGCGAGGTACTTTAATTGCAGCACAAGTTGGGCAGGCAGTCACATAGTCTGTAACATCTTTCTTCATGTGAGGCCACTAGACATGACGTTGCAAGGCCTTAAGAGTGATGGTGACACCAGGATGACCGGATAACACACCATCATGTGCCCAGAGAAGTACAGTTTTTCTGAGGCTAGTTGCTACATACAGGCAACCTGGTGGTATCTTTAAGCCTTGAGGAGCACGATTCTGGGTTTCTTGTAACTGTTGGGCAAGAGCCGTAGAGATCTGTGCGACAATTTTGTGAGGTGGGTTTATATACTGCTCTATAGGTCAATCTTCTTCAGAAGTAGCAAATTGTCTGGAGAGAGCATCGACCTTCTTGTTCTTAGGCTCAGGGACAAAATAAAGAATACAATTAAAGTGGGAGAAAAACAGAGCCCATCGGGCTTGACGTGAATTCAACCGTTTAGCAGTCTGAAGATACAGCAGGTTTTTATGATCAGTCAGGATAGAGAAGGGTTTAGGAGCTCCTTCCAGAAGATGTCACCATTCAGACAATACCAATTTGATGGCCAGTAGTTCATGATTCCCAACATCATAATTTTTTTCTGTTGTTGAAAACTTTCTAGAAAAAAACGTCACTGGATGGATTCTACCAGACTTGGGTTGTCTCTGGGACAGCACGGCACCTGCTCCTACTTCAGTATCATCAACCTCAACAATATACTGGAGATCGGGGATTGGATGCAGAAGAATTGGAGCCTTGCTAAACATGTCTTTTAATTGCTGGAAAGGTGCGTTTGCTTTGGAGGACCACACTTTCCTAGTCATAGCAGTAAGGAGGGCAGCAATGGATGCAAAATGTTTGATGAAGCGCCTGTAGTAGCTTGCAAACCCTAGAAAGCTTTGGAGCCCTCTTAAAGTGGTCGGTTGAGGCAATTGCAAGACAGCAGAAAGTTTTTGAATCCGTTTGGAACTCGACAGCATGATAATGTATCCAAGTAAAGGTATGCGGTTTTGATGAAAGCTGCATTTCTCAATCTTGGCATGAAGGTGGTTTTCTCTTAGTCGCTGCAATACCTGCTTTACATGTGTGATGTGCTCTAGATGAGTCTTGGAAAAGATTAAGATATTTTCTAAGTAGATAATCACATAACTGTTGTTGAAATCTTGAATAATGTCATTCATGAAACGTTGGAAGACAGCAGGGGCGTTACAGAGGCCAAAGGGCATAATCAGATACTCGAAATGTCCATTGTGGGAGTTAAATGCAGTCTTCCACTCGTCTCGCTCTCTAATTCGAATCAGATTATCAGCCCCTCAGAGGTGCAGCTTAGTGAAGATAAGGGCTCCTTTGAGCACATCAAATAATTCTAGAAAGATTCTATTTTCTTTAGCAAAATTGTAATCCAGGAATATGCTATCGGCCCCCGAAGCCACAAAAGCTTCGCAGGAGACAAATGGAAGTTTGCGGGCACAGTAATCTTGGTCTTGGAGGAAATACTTGTAAGGTCTAACCCAGCTCCTCCAACGCCTGTTAGACCCTGTCTTTTACTGGATGGGAAGGCCAATAGGATAACAAATGTCCTTTGAGTCCACAGTACAAGCATAGGCCCAAAGCATGCATCCTTTGTTTCTCTGACTCTGTTAGGTGGAGACGGCTAACTTCCATGTGTTCAATAGGTGTCTTGAACTCAACTGAAATTTCAGGTTCAGGTTGGGGTGGTGCTTGGAAGTTAGGGGCCAAATGGTAAACTGGCCTAGGATGCTTATGAGTTCTAAGTCTCTCCTGGCACCTTTCATGATACCAGACATCCAGACGGACACACGGCTCTATGCATTTTTCAAGGTCTTCTGGTGAATCTTTATAGACCAATTTGTCCTTAATGTGATCTGTAAGACCTTTACAGAAAACTGCACCTAATGCCCCTGAGTTCCATTTAGTCTCAGCAGCCAGGGTACAGAACTCTAAGGTACCTGTGGTAGGTAGTGTCCGAAGTGGAACTTGTGCGCTGAGGATTCAGGTGAAAACGTAGTTGATCAGATCAGGGCGGCAACAGATCAGGCAAAGCAGTACAAAATTGATATCCAGAGAGTGGTCAAGTGGGCAGAAGTCATACACGAGCTGGTGATGAAGTACCGATTCAGCAGGCTGGAGAGTAGTCAAGTATTCAGGCAGAAGTTCAATACACAGGAATCAGCAATACAGAGCTATAAAAAAACCCAGGGAGCAAGTCCAAAAAAGGGCATTGAGTAGCAGGAAGTGCTGCTTTTTATGGGTTGCTTGATTGTACAATGTCTGCAGCTGGCAGCAGGTGGGGCTAGTGAGTCCAAGGCAGTGAATCGGGTTGGCAGAACACTGAGAGAACTCTAGAGCTCTCCTGTGGCACAGCAGGTAAGGCTGCCGCTGTGGGACCTGGAAGATCCTGGTTCAATGACACCCAGGTACAGTAGAGCCCCCTCCCCAGTGGACCCCTCTGAGGGCCTAGCAGGGCTTAGCGGGAAAGGAAGCATAGAAGTCTAGGATAAGAGCGGGGTCATGCAAATCTTTAGCTGGAACCCAGGAATGGTCTGTGACTGGGTATCCCTTCCAATGGACCAGATACTGTAGGCCACAGCCCCACTTTCTAGAGTCCAGAATTTTAGAGACTTCAAAGTCATGCTGTCCATCAATAAGAACAGGAGGAGGTAGCTATTGAGTTCTGGAGTAATGATTGAAAATTGCCTTTTTGAGGAGAGAAACGTGGAATAGGGGATGTATATGGAGAGAGGAGGGCAATTTCAACCGATAGGAGACTGGCCCGGCTTGAGCAATTATTCTGTAGGGCCCGATGAATCGAGGAGCCAATTTGGTAGAGGATTGTTTCAGTCTCACATATTTGGTAGACAGCCAAACTCTATCTCCCAACACATATGGAGGTCTATGGCATCTTCGTCTGTTGGAATAAAATGCATATTTGCCTGCTGACTTCTGTCGCAATAGGCGAATCCTTTTCCAATGTATCAGAATATTTTTCCCCCACTGATCCAATGCAGGTACACTGGAAGAAGGTTGAAGTAGGGGAAAAGTCTGAGATTGATAGCCTAGGGCTGTGTAGTATGGTGTGGTATGAAGAGCACTGTGCCAACGGGAGTTAATGATGAATTCAGCCAAAGGCAAATACTCAGACCACATGGAGTGTAATGAGTTGGCATAATGTCGAAGATAGGTTTCTAGGGTCTGGTTCATGCGCTCGGTTTGACCGTCTGTTTGCGGGTGATGTGAGGTAGAGAGTGAGATTGTTACTCCTAGTTTCTTGCAAAATGCATTCCAGAATCAGGAAACAAACTGGGATCTGCTGTCTGAGACAATATTAGTAGGTATGCCATGGTGTCTTACAATTTGGGAAAGGAAGAGGGTAGACAGGGCTTCTGCTGTAGGTAATCCAGGGAGTGGTACAAAGTGAGACATTTTGGAGAAGTGATCCGCTATGACCCATAAAGCATTCATGCCATCGGATTTGGGTCTGTAATAAAATCCATAGTGAAATGGGTCCAAGGCTGGCGGGGTGCAGGAAGTGGTTTTAACAGCCCAGTGGGCAATGTGCAAGGTACTTTATTTGCAGCACAAGTTAGGCAGGCAGCTACATAGTCCATAACATCCTTCTTCATGTGAGGCCACAAGACTTGTCGTTGCAAGGTCTTAAGAGTGATGGTGACACCGGGATGACTGGATAACACACCATTGTGGGCCCAGAGCAGTACAGTTTTCCTGAGGCTAAGGGCTACAAACAGGCAACCTGGTGGTACCTTTAAGCTTTGCGGAGCACGATTCTGGGTTTCTTGTAACCGTTAGGCAAGAGCCGTAGAGATTTGTGTGACAATTTTGTGAGGTGGGATTATATACTGCTCTGTAGGTCGATCTTCTTCGGAAGTAGCGAATTGTCGGGAAAGGGCATTGGCCTTCTTGTTCTTATGCCCAGGGATATAAGAAAGAACAAAGTTAAAATGGGAGAAAAACATAGCCCAGCGGGCTTGACGTGAATTCAAACGTTTAGCAGTCTGAAGATTCAGCAGGTTATTATGGTCAGTCAGGATAGAGAAGGGTTTAAGAGCCCCCTCCAAAAAATGACGCCATTCAGACAATGCCAATTTGATGGCCAATAGTTCACGATTCCCAACGTTATATTTTTTTCTGTTGGTGAAAACTTTCTAGAGGAGAACACCACTGGATGGATTCTACCAGACTTAGGTTGTCTTTTGGACAGTACGGCCCCTGCTCCTACCTCAGAGGCATCAACCTCAACAATGTACTGGAGATCAGGGTACAGATGCATAAGAATTGGAGCCTTGCTAAACATGTATTTTAACTGCTGGAAAGCTGCGTTTTCTTCGAGGGACCATGCTTTGAAATTTGTACCTTTCCTGGTCATAGCAGTAAGGGGAGCAGTGGAGGCAAAATCTTTAATGAAGCCCCTGTAGTAGTTTGTGAACCCTAGAAAGCTTTGGAGCCTTCCTAAAGTGGTCAGCTGAGGCCATTGCAAGACAGCAGAAACTTTTTGTGGATCCATTTGGAAACCAACAGCACAGATGATGTATCCAAGGAATGGTATGTGGTCTTGATAAAAGCTGCATTTATCAATCTTAGCATAAAGCTGTTTTATCCTCTGTCGCTGTAATATTTGCTTTACATGTGTGACGTGCTCTAGAAGAGTCTTGGAAAAGATTAAGATGTTGTCTAAGTAGACAATCACAAAACTGTTACTGAAATTGTGAAAAATGTCATTCATTAAACGTTGGAAGACTGCAGGGGCGTTACAAAGTCCAAACCAGATATTCGAAATGTCCATTGCGGCTGTTGAATTCAGTCTTTCCATCGTCTCCCTCTCTAATTCAAATCAGATTATAAGCCCCTCGGAGGTCCAGCTTGGTGAAGATAAGGGCTCCTTTGAGCACATCAAATAATTCTAGAATAAGAGGCACAGGATAGGAGTCTTTTACGGTGATCTAATTTAAGCCTTGATAATCTATGCATGGTCGAAGACCCCCATCTTTCTTTTCCACAAAAAAAACCTGCCCCTACTGGAGAAGAAGAGGGTCAGATAAAACCTCTCTCCAAGTTATCCTTAATGTATTCTTCCATGGACTTTTGTTCAGGCCATGACAGGGGATAGCTCCTTCCTTTGAGAAGAGGTGCTCCTGGAATTAGATTAATCGCACAGTCAAAGGAACGGTGTGGAGGTAGCACCTCTGCCTTTTGTTTGCAAAACACATCTGTAAATTCATGGTATTCATGAGGTAAAGTAGGAGGGATGGTCACGGAAGCCAACAAACAACTACTAAGTCTTTTGGGTCGAGACAAACAGTTCAGGTGACAGGATGGCCCCCAAGAGGTTAATTCTTCATTTAACCAATCAAAAGAGGGGTTGTGTTGTTGTAACCATGAGTAACCAAGGATAACACGCAGTAGTGGAGAATCAATAAGAGACAGGACAACTTCCTCTTTGTGGAGGGCACCTACCTGAAGGGTGATTGTTGAGGTTTCAAACTTTACAAGGCCATCTCCCAATGCCTGTCCATTCAGGGTGGTGATGTTCAGGGGTCTCGACTTGGGAACAAATGGTATGTTATTCTCTTTAGAGAAATTGTAATCCAGGAATATGCTAGTAGCCCCCAAAGCCACAAAAGCATCACAGGAGACAAGTTTAGAGGCTAAAAGGAAGACTGTGGGCACGGTAATCTTGGTCTTTGAGGAAATACTTGTAAGGTCTAACCCAGCTCCTCCAACACCAGTTAGACCCTGCCTTTTACTGGACGGGAAGGGCAAGCAGATAACAAATGTCCTTTAGGTCCACAGTACAAGCATAGGCACAGAGCACACCTCCTTTGTTTCTCTGACTGTGTTAGATGGAGACGGCTGACTTCCATGGGTTCCACAGGTGTCTTGGACTCAACTGAAGTTTCAGGTTCTAGCTGAGGTGGTGCTTGGAAGTTAGGGAACAAATAGTAAACTGGCTTAGGACGCTTGTGAGTTCTAAGTCTCTCCTAGCACCTTTCATGATGCCAGACATCCAGACGGACACACAGCTCTATGAATTTTTCAAGATCTTCAGGGGAATATTTATAGACCAATTCCTCCTTAATGCGATCTGTAAGATCTTTACGGAAAGCTGTTGTAATGCCCCTGAGTCTCACTTAGTCTCAGCAGCTAGGGTACGGAACTCAATAGCATACTGTGCCACAGTCCTGGTACCTTGCTGTATGTCCAAACATGCGCATTCAGCTGCAGAAGCTCTATCTGGTTTGCCAAATACAGCCTGGAGAGAAGCCAGAAATGTATCAGCGTCTTGCAGCACGAGATCATCATGTGCCAGGTAAGGAGAGACCCATGCCAGGGCTTTCTCCTTTAATAAAGAAATCACAAAAGTCACTTTGGCCGAAGAAGTGCTAAAAGTCCCAGGGTTGTTGCGGAAATGCAAACGGCAAACATTTAAAAAAACTCTGCAGTCCTCCGTATCACCACCAAATTTTTCAGGTAAGGGAAGTTTGTGTGGCATAGAAGAGGTGGGCTGGATTAGAGCAAGAGTGGGAGCTGGAGCCTGGACAGGGGGACCAGGCAAATAAGTCTTAAGCATAGCACAAAGTTCATCTAGCTTAGCATCCAGAGAGGCAAGGTGCTGTTCATGAGATCCAATCAACTGTCCTTGACACAAAATCACCTGAACATTCTCAGCGGGGTGCACTGTCATTATGGCCCATTTGTAATGTAAGGTACATATGGTAGGTAGTGTCCAAAGTGCGCTGAGGACTCAGGTGAAGACCAATTTGTCCTTAATGTGATCTGTAAGACCTTTACAGAAAACTGAACCTAATGCCCCTGAGTTTCATTTAGTCTCAGCAGCCAGGGTATGGAACTGTAAGGTACCTGTGGTAGGTAGTGTCCGAAGAGGAATTTGTGCGTTGAGGATTCAGGTGAAAACGTAGTTGATCAGATCAGGACGGCAGCAGATCAGGCAAAGCAGTACAAAATCGATATCCAGAGAGTGGTCAAGCGGGCAGAAGTCATACACGAGCTGGCGATGAAGTACCGAATCAGCAGGCTGGAGAGTAGTCAAGTATTCAGGCAGAAGTTCCATACACAGGAATCAGCAATACAGAGCTATCAAACAGTCAGGGAGCAAGTCCAACAAACGGCCAGGGCTGCTGACCCTGATGGATGGACACTAATCTATCAAAAGAGGATCTGCAATAAGGTCTTGGACCTATCCATTCGCCAATTTGTTAGTGGCTTTACCATTACATTTTGGGCAACAATATCTTAATCTTCAATCAGTCTTGGAAAACAGTCATCTGAAGTATTGACAAAGAACTCCAATTCATACCTCTCTTGTTATACCTCACAGCAATGTGGTCGTTACAGCTGCTTCTCTGCTTGATGCTGTTGATAACCTTAACTCACGGCAACTTGTGACATAACGTGCTTGCTGGACGTCTGCAGCCCGAAGCAGTTTATGAGAGATGGATGTTTTGCCTATGCTGATTATGTAAATAAAGTGTGTCAGACCACTCTTATACAGGGGGTAACACACAATATGGTAAGAGAGGTGTGTACATAGTGGTGATTGCTGCTTCAACTTCTTGGCATGGTTGATGGGACTCATCTATCTATCCTTCTTAAAGCAAAGATCTGGAGTGATTTATATTCATTTTGCAATTTTATTCTATGGACAGTGGGGGATTGCTTTATTCCTTATAGCATTGCATTTACATATTCTGACTGCTTTAAATGTTTTGTGTTTGAACATTATGCACAGCTGCTTTCCTTGAGTTTTTTTCCTTTTTATATGAAAGTTTTTGGCGCAGATTCTCTCTGAACTTTTGATTATTTAAAAGTTCTATTGAAATAGCAGGGAATCATATATCTATTATCATCGCCCCTTTGTTATCAACACTCTAGAATCATATATAATAATAGGTTTGGTATAATCCATATGGGGGGTTGAAAAATACTATTCTGTCAATAGATGGCATTGATATATATTGTACCCAGCAAACTTAATTTTTAAGACTCATGTGCAGGGATTCTGAATGAGTAATTGTGATTTTTTATTTGCTATTTTCCATTACTATTCTTTTTGGCTTTTATATATATACTGTATGTAATTGGCTAACTGTTTTTGTAAACCGTGCGGTGTGTACAGCTTGAGCAGACATTTACATCCATTAGCTCTTTAAGTATTTCTGTCCTCCATCTTTGAGGAGGCCAGAAAATCAAGACCATCCTTGAGTTATAAAATAAGACCAGAAACAGCTGCTTTTTACTTCCTGAAGACGCAATCTCAGTGAAACCTACATCGAAGCAGGAGTCCGTCACTTTCGGGGCCCGTGTGACATCCTTTCTGGGCTCGAATCCAGAGCGAGGCTTGGAATGCGCACCAGCTCTGGCAAAGCCATTTTTTCCTGCACACACTGTACACACTAATGCCAGTATTCAGGCACTATTGCATGTGAGTGCAATACCATTTCTTGTATTTTAAATACTATTTTTAACCACTTCCTTACTGGGCACTTAAACCCCCCTCCTGCCCGAACCAATTTTCAGTTTTCAGCGCTGTCGCTCTTTGAATGACAATTGCGCGGTCGTGCGACGTTAGCGAGACCTAAGCTCGGGTCTTTCCTACAGTGTGCCCGGGGCTTTCACTGCCTGAGGACGAAGCTACATCCAAAGTGACTCTAACGCAGAAGTCCTTCATTTTTCGTCGACAAAGACCAGAATAAAATATTGAGTTCCTACCAGAACTAAAAGACCGGAGGAGTTTCTACCTCCTGTCTTTATGAATTTCTCGATTACCTACATTTACAGACGAGTTCGACATGTGTGGCGTGCCAAATGTTTTTGTCAATCGGTTAATGTATGTCATATATATATTTTCGGTTTTTCTTATCATTACCTTTTATCGTTTATTTTTTAGTGTTAATGAGTAAGTCTTAGGGACGTGTAC